>DWQD01000126.1:0-10177 GCA_018252415.1 Jalmenus evagoras | reverse complement strand
TATTATATATTTATATGAAAACAAAAACGAAACTTATATCCTACTAAAAGAATTGACTATTCTAAATTAAATAATTGACATTAAATGATCTCAACAGGAACCCTTCTCGACAAACACAACATAACCGATAACATGCGAGTTAAGGAGATTAGAACCATGTAAACTTCTGAATTAGTAAATATTTAGGTATTCAAAGACACAATAAATATCCCGAAACTGATCTGAGAGCATCAGACTAGCCTCAATTTTTATCCAGCTTCTCCTTTTTTTTCTTAATCACAAAATGAAAAAAAAAAACGGAGGCGACGCGCCCTCGACTCCCGAAGTTGCGGTCGTCCATGGGCAATGGTAATCACTTACCAATTTTTATGGTACGTATAAAAAATCTAAAATAGAAAACCTATAAATGGTTTCAAAAAATCAAGTATATGTACTGTTAGTAAAACTAGATGCCGAATTGAAAATTAGAAAAGAAAAAGCGCTAACGTAGTTCCTAGCAAATACGTCACGATAACATCGCTCCAGACAAAAATTTGCAATAAAACAAAAATATCCACAAACATTACGTCAAATCTAATCTTGGAAAAGAAGACTGCGATATTTGTAAATTATGTGCCACATGTGTGAAAGAAAGGAAAGATAAATAATGATACTGCTTGTATTATTATCATTAGTTTTATCGTTGTACAAAACCCGATCGAGAAGGTGAAGAAATTAATAGTCAGTTTTTTTTATTGCCATCTAAATTTAGCTGTAATTTTACTGGCACTATACCAGAAAATAAACAACACTGTTCAGCGCGATAGGTAGAAAGAAAACCTGTTTCTTTCTTACCAACTATTCTTTCCTAGGCATTTAATGTTATTAACCTGGGCTACCTATGTTTTGATTTTCTTTCCTAAAGTTTAAATACATTGAACCTATGATTTTTCACCCGACACGATATTTTAACTTCATTAGCTTTTTCTATTTACTTTTATAGCGTTTTTTTTTTTATCGGAATCTACATTTTTCTTCATAAAAATTTGTTATTTTCTTCTATTTCATAAAACCTTTACATAATATATATCTTACATATCAGTTCACGTTTCTATGCTGCTTGTTAAACTGAGTCAAACTGGCTCTAACAAGTATTAATTTAAGAATTTTATTTAACAATTCTAAACAATTGAAGCGTAAGCGTACGTACAACGACACTAATTAGACAAACGTGAAACAATATTATAATTGTAGCAGCTTTTATATTTTTAAGAACTTCATTCTATAATTTGAAAATATTTTGCTAAATCATAAAAAGATCATCCTCTTGGGTAAAATGTTAATATGTGTTTAAAACTGAATGTAAGTAATTTATTACGTTATATACATATTTTTAAATCAGTAAGTCTCTTGCGAACAAAGTATTCATCGATACCATAACATCATCAGGCATGTCGACATTTACGCCTAGGTGAAGGTAACAGCCGCTATTTTTGTGCGCATGCGTTCTCATATTGATATTAACGGTAGCACGTGGCGCCATCTAGTGATCGCCATTGGAATCACACAGTCAGTGCCAGCTGCTGTACTATTTTCGTCAGTTATACATACATGTTTACTGCACATGATATATTGTATTTATTTTATTAATTGCGTTTTGTACGTTCAAACAATACAACGAATTAATGTAAATATTTAACTTTCTAAGAAAACTAATTTTATTTAAATGCAATAATATATAAATCGTCATTATTAACATGGGACATATTTTGTTATATTGGAAATTCATTAAATTTATAATAGACTAACAACCATACACATATGATGGCCGTCTGGTGTAGTTGTCAGTTGACAGAGTCACTACTAAGGGGTCGCGGGTTATGGATGTGTATATTATATTTATATATAAAAAATCTTGAATTTATTTCCCTTATCTGGTACCCGTTATTACGGGCTTACCCACGGGATTGGATTAACGTGGTGTGATTGTTCATAAACTTATATTTAATTCAATCCTAGTTTCCAGACACCAGAAGGCCGATGATGCATTAAATCCTTGACCTAATAATTTTAAATAGTTGGACATTAGTATCGAAACGTTAAATGGCACGACATTCCGCACTTGTTAATATTTAAGCTATTCAAAAACAAAAAGTCGAATGAAGACCACGATACATATTAAAAATCAATAAAAATTAGATCCATCATTTGACTCTTTGGATTTCAAGGAGTTAAAGACTTAAAAAGAAATAATCGGCTGACCTCAACTTCTTTCTCAGGTTTAAGCTGTGATGTTGTTTGCAGTACTTGGTTTTGAGCATATGAGCACGATGGCTGTGGTTCTGAATTGGACTGACTTCCTTTCGTAGTTGGTTGCGAAGGTGGTTTCGGACTTTTGTCGAAAATTTTGCTCTCTCCCACTGTATTTTGAACGCAAATTTGTGGCACTTGCACTACGCTAGTAACACGTTGATCTGCGACGTTTGATTTTGTTAGCCATGCAGATGGCACTTCCGGTGGATGTGGATGATCTTTTACGACCATCGGTGACTTCAGACTTATAGCACTATTATGATTGGGAATTTGTTCAGCAGTTTTAAAAATTAATAGATCACTATTATTGTTAGAGTCACGCACATTAACAGTCTCTTTTAATAAATTTGAATCTTGATTATCTTGTAATGAAATATTCGATTTAACGTAAGGTACATTTTCACTATAAGGTAAAGGTGGTAATTTCATTGGCAAACATTCTACTATTGGAATAGATGGAAGTTGACTAAGAGGAAAATTTGCCAAAGGCTGTTCTAAGTTCGCTAAGTGCGGTCCATTATTACTTTGACTACTAAATTCATGAACTAATGAAGTATTTTTGTCTTTTTGATCCACAGAAACTGGTAATGGTTCGTCACGACTTTGCGAGAAATCAGTGCTATCAGATGAAAGTTCGTCTAAGCTTTGGCCTATGTCGAGAGCTGATGCTTCATGATAGTCTGTAGAGCATGGAGAAGTATCATCATCACTAGTATCGTCTGAACAATGAGGTACTTGTGAACTTTTACTACTAGGCATGAATGCTAAACTGGATGTTACATCATAAGAAATATCAGCATTTACTGATTCTTCACTGCATGCTATTGATTCTCTATTACTAGTATTATTTTCTACGGAATCGAGATTATTTTGTTCGATAACTTTAGCACTTTCGATTTTCTTAAATGATTCAGGCGACACAGATGAAGAAAGTAGATTACAAACGTTATCATTTTTATCGTTAGTATCGTATGGCTCTTTAGGCAATTCATATATTTTATTGGTGATATCTTCAGAAATAATTGCTTGTTCTACATTCGGCAAATTTTTATACTGCGGTATGGAAAAATCCAAGTCATTCAATCGCAAATATTGTAATCCATCTTGTATAGGTAAATCAAATTGAGGTGTGTAATATCCAAAAGCTTCGTTATCGGCACTATATACTGACCACGGGTCATTGGGCGGTATCAGAGGTAGCTCATCAAAATATACTCCTGGATTTAATTCTCTATTAACAATAAGTTCTGGTCTACACTCCCAAGTTGGTATAAAAGAATCTTCAAAGGCTAAATAATTTTCTGGTAGCATTACTGCGCCTCCGTCCATTTGTGAGGGATTTAAAGCATAAGTACCATCATAAAAAGGGTTATTTAATACAAGTGGTTGTTGGACTAGGGGTTCACATATAACGTCTGCTTCCACATAGAGTCCATATTTCGAAAGGTCTGGTTCTGACCGCCTATTTTGGAATGCGCCATCGTCAGGCTGGATTTCATTGTAGGTTTTTGTGAAAATATATGATATATCAAAACTTTGTGCCCGTCTTAATAAATTACAAGCTTGAAATTGGTCTCTTACAGATTCTTCTTGTGTACTATTCTTTTCGCATACGAGATCTTCACATTTTTCGCTATATAGTCTTTCAAAAGTGGGCACTCCTACGTTGTTGATTTCATCCAAATCATCATTTGTTTTGTCAAGGGCAACGTTAGATGCAATGATCTGGGGAGTACTGCTACGCCTAATGTTGCTTGGCAATAGTACTATATGTGGTAAAGAAGGCGGCGGACCGGAAAATAACAGATTGTTGGGAAGACGCGGTGGCTGGGCAGCCATGGCTCGTGCGCTGGCCGCCCGCGACCGTTTTCAGAGAATTTGATTTTCAGATCGACGGTAAAAGCGCGTTGGGCGGCCGGCAGAATTTTGCAACTGACTGAAGGCGTACAAAGTGACGAAGGCGAACACAAATAGAACGGGCGCTAACGTGAGGAGGTCGCCGTCTCTCGCGCGCTTTTTCACGGGCGAAGGCGCATGCGCAGGCGTTTTAAGATGCCAAATGTGCTTTATGAAAGAGATACAATAACGTTTGTGTTGTATATTCATTGCGGATAGTAACTTCCATTGAGCACATCATATCATAAATATTGTTGACAGGTTTTCGGTAGGACACTTATAAGAGGAAGCTTAGGTGAGTGTGAGGTTTTGAAAGGCAATTACATTCATACATCATCATGTCAAATAAATAAATGAAATGCAACGGTAAGACTCACCTGTTCAGGAGGTGAACGTTGCGAAGACTCATCGCGGTGATGCCTCCTTCGACGGTGTGATGTGGGTGATCTCCGGTGATGGGATCGTTTAGATCGCTCATTTCGCCGCCTCCATGAATGCTCCGAGCTGTGAAATCAGCGATCGGTAGGCTGTAGGGTTAGTGAATAGGGACAACGACACCAAATAATACAAATAATGTTGAGGTGAGGTCAGAATGTGCATTAGGAGCGTAAGAAAAACACTTATAATTACTAACGTTGGAGAGCGGTCATTGTAAGCTGAATGTGGATATACAAGTTGATCGAGGTTGTTGGGCGAAACCGTACAGCAAGCCTGCAGCAACGCTCTAATAATGGACCATCGGCAATGCCACGTACCTATTTTTCTTACTAAAAATTTTGCATATTTTATAATATTCGTACTAATATGACACTAAAACGCTTTAAAAACCTACAGACTAAATCATTATTGTTGTATTAAAATCATACACATTAATTATTTATTCACTTTCAAAGCGAGTTATATCAGAAAATCTGTTAGATACAGTCAATATTTACGGACGTAGTAACAAAACCGCGATAGTTACGTAACAACTACAGGCGAAGTGTCGCGGACTACGTACGCGGACCGACTGACATTAGGCGCCGCCTGCGCGTTGTATACGAGTTATAAGTAAAGTTATACGATTTATGTTTTCATAGGTTAATGTTTGAACATTAATTAATTAATTCATTTTAATGGCAATTTAAATAATGATTTGATGTCACGACAAAGTAGACTTGACCAAACCTTTTTGAATTGTTTATACACTTGTCTTAAAGATTTTACGAATAGTAGCTAAATCATTTTAAGCACCAATAAAGTAAAATAGTTAAAACATAATACATGAAAATGCAATATAGATGGCGCATACTTTACTTGTATAATTATGTGTTACCAATATAGGTAGTTTACGTGGGCACAAAACAGATAAAATGCAAATACCAGTCGAACGGCAAGACATATTTGAGGCTCCTTATCGTGTATTTTAAATCTTAACGTTTAAATGTTACTAGAGTTTAGCATTTCGGCTAATTTATTATATTTATCATATACTCACGATGGATGGCTCCTGTCTATCATGTATGTAGCTACTAGGTATATATTAATGAAGTTACTGTTTTTAAAGTATTACATACATACATTAGGACAAACTAGTTTGAAATGGTTGTAGGGGAGCAATAATTAATGTTACTATTTATGTACCATTCTTGTTGACAATTTCTTTCAATAGTCTGATAAATTATTGGTATCACCGAAAATGTGGTTTACCACGAAAACAAGCATATTTTGTAAGAATAAATAAAAAACAAGAAACAGATAATCCTATGATAAGCAGAAGAGTAAGCAAGTGTCAACCTTACTTATATATTAAAATGGGGTCTGTGCTTGCGCGGGTGGCTCGGTTAATGCAAAGCGAGAGGCGTAATGCCATATTGTTCTAGCTACCAGGCGACAGGTTGAACTTGAACACGCTAGCTTGTGGGACCTTGCGTGATCATATGTGTCGTTACTTAAAACTATAACGATACTGGCACAATAATATTAAGTGATATACAATTAAATCACACAGAAATAAACGTCTGTATTACAATATAGTTAGATATTACAAACCATTTAATATATGTTTCATATATTATTTAATATTAGGGTGTAAAAACGTATTTGGTGCTGTGAGCTCACGGAGACGTCTCCAAAATTTCCTACTTGTTAAATACCCGAACTGTTCTTGCGCTACATCTTCTACATATCGGATTATGCTCAGGTATGCTACTCTGATTTGTTAGAAGAGCTTCAAAATTTATGAATTTCGTCTACACCTGAAATGACTCCTCCCTATTCGACTTTGCAGAAATATTCACACGCTGTTTTCTTTATCACGTCCTGTTTAACATTACCTCGACACTTAACAGCGTTTGAGTGTGTGCTCATATTTTATCAAGTTTATTTCATTGTACCTCGAGACGGACTCGTCACGAAGCCTGGCCTCGTGTTTTAGTCTCATCATCATCTCACTGTCCTTATGATACAGACCCGTTACAAAGCTCAATTAATTCGCTTTTGTTAGCCTCTTGTTGTATAATATACAAGATTAATGCCAGTTTGACGACTCTCATATTATAATCCCTGGTCTATTTTTGGGGCAAGAAGATTCTTACACTGCTCTTACACAACAAGAGAACATCAACGTGTAGTTTCTTCAACTACTTTATAAAGCGTTACCAACTTTGTGAGCTAATAAAGTTACAAGTTATTTTCACTTGTACTGACTTCAAGCGGTTTGGTTCGATTTAGTAAGAATTTCATTACGCTAGCTCTAATGCCGGCTACCTTACTCCTTAGTTCTTTACTAGAAGGCGATAACGACGCCCGCGCATGGGGACAATAAATGAATGTTACTATTTAATACACACAACTAGCCGTTGCGCTAGGTTACCAATGTATCTAAAAACTTGACCGGGAAAAGTATTTCTATACTAAAGAAAGAGTCATGTAAATCGGACCTGCAGTTTTCACAAATAAGGAGAGACTGAGTTTTATACGTAAGGATATTAAATAGTAACACAAAATATACATTGCATCCACGGCTAATCTGTAATGTTGATATAAAAAATAAAAATATTTCCATTCATTCATTCTATTTATTGCCATTTATAATATTCGAAAACGATGTTGTGCTTCTTACTAAACGTGTTACACGACTCATCGCGAATAACAAACACCGGAACATTCGCTTTCGATGGACAATCACATTAATATTTTAATTCAACGTCTTACGTATACGCTATTCGAAAACAAAGTAGTGTTATGTGAACTTTAAACGTCATCTGAATATTTATTTTCCACAAGCAGTAATATTTATTCTATTTTATCTTTTTTATTATTAAATGCAACTATGACGGTTTGATTCGAAGAAATCTTAGTAGTTAATTTTGTTAAAGAACTGTCAATGATCATATCGACAAATTGAACAAAGACAGACAGAATAAATATAATTAACTTTCCTATTTTGCATAAACAAATGGGATAAAATATTAATTATGTAATAGACGTGTACAATTTAGCAAAAACTTTATTAATGTCAGCCGTTTCAGCATTGATATTATTTGCATTATAAAAAGTGAAAGCAATTGATGTCGAAATTTGTCAATTAATGTAAACATAACTTTCTTAAAGTGCATATTAATTGAAGTGGACGAAAGATTATTTTCTACAACTCGTATAGCTTATATTGAATTAATATAATTAATATCTGATAGAGATGTAACAACCCCACCGCCCGCTTGATGGTGGATTTACCGAAAAGTGAGAGAAAGTATCTACTATGATTCGCGCATATCGAGTGCAATAAATCATCACCAAATAATGGAGGAATATCCATTACCAAACTATGTATATGGAGTCATTATCATCATTAGCCCGTGTTAATTTACCGTTAGACTATCCTTGCTCAATTAACTCTAAATCGCCCGATCTCTGGCTACTAGCATCAAACCTAAACCGGCTACTAGACGGATATCGTTCTCTAATTTAGTTGGTTGATAAAAAATGTGAAATACTAAATGCTAATACGTCAAAGCGTAGCATCTTCAAAAGTTAATGCACTTAGCCAATATAATTACCAACCCGCATGCTCAGGGAGGCTACCATGACAAAATTCCCCTCAAATAAAGGCAAAAATTAAATGTCCGTATGTGTTAATTGAAAAGCCCATGTTCAACAGTGGATAATAATGGATCGCTGATGATATAATACTTCACGGCATAACCAATGATGATACAATGCCGCAGTGCTTGAGGATGAATCTTGGTGCCTTAGCCCTTGGTGACCTTTAACGGGAGGACTAGACACATGTCACATAGTTTCATTAGCGGATAAGATTTGAAATGCAGTGATCCGTCAAAAACATAAAGTTAAAAAATAGTGCTTTTACAATTAGTGTTATAGACTGATTTTTGTGTGGATAGTTTTTTTCGCTAATACAGTTCTGTAAATGCCCTAATTAATTTGTTTAAACTAATTATAAATGATGTTTTATTTAATAACACAACGCTGTTAAGGATATTGAGTAAATAGGTTAAGATAATACGCAACGAAGGAAAACATTAATTCACAATGCGGTCAACGTTCAAGCAAATACGGTATTCAAACAACGGTTCTTTATATTTAGAAGCAACGAACATGTGTATCGGATTGAATCATCTCGATTCTATAAGCGTCAACGGATATTTCCTGATGCCATAATATTTTGCGTGGCGTTAGTACGTATCTATCTAAAGCTTATTTTATTATAGAGAGATTCTTTTAACGAAATCAAGTAAAAACTATGATAAACTAACTTCATTGCAAAAAAAAGAATTCATAACATCTCTAAACCTAAGTAGAGCTACTTTTCTCAAAACTAACAATAATAATATTATACAGAATAATAATTTTAAACGTTTTATTAAATTAGAAGTTGTCGTCGTCAAAATAAGACGATCTTATCGCCTGCTCGATTAAGCTGTCTCATTGTGACAATGGATTATTCTGTAATCAAGTGCAATCAGTTATCGTATACGAGATTAGCTAAATAAATACAGGGGTTCAGTGACGGTGCAGCGCCGATGGCGTGGTGTTATAAATTTCTCAGAATGAAACTATGAAATCGTTCTTTTAAATTTTTAACTACCAGGTACGATTGTCAAAGCATCCTATCAGAATAGTCCCTGAAGACTTGAAGTAGGGGATGACGTGATGATTACGATTGTGATGAAACTTATGAAAGACCATAAAATAATGGGCACGAATTTAACATGTCTATTAATTAATTCAAATATTTTATTATTCTCTATTCTAAAGGTACAAATAATTTTGTTAGCATATAGCAATTTCGATTTTTAATCAAAAATTCTCTTTTTTTTAATCTATCTTTTTACAAAACATCATTATATCAACCACACCTAATTAAAATCCGGTATATTGAAAATAATAATTGGTCGATCTCACACCGGACACGCTTTCGAAATCCAAAACCAAAATGTAGCGCATATAGAAATTTCAAGGATATATCGAACAAAGTAAATTTAGTAATTCAAAGATATCCCACGACCAAATATAATAGTCTCGAATTCCCAATTATCTTCATCGTTTTATATACGAGTCTTCCTTTTTTGGTTTGGTAAAGGCTTTTGTGGGCATTCAAAATGAACGTTCAAACTAAGCTGCGTACGGACCACTCGTCCCGCAGGCAAGGCCGCACCGGATGAACGATTTCTGTGAACCATGTCAACAGTGCAGCCGTGACTAATCGTTGCCCGCTCTCTCAGGTCAATGACAACCGTGGCACCCAATATTAGAGAAACAAAAAAAATATACTTTTAATTATAAATGATTAATTTTATAGTACTTTAAAAAAATGTGTCGATCCTACCACCTATTTTGTCCGAGATCAACTTTACAATGAGGATAAGGTAGATCTGTATATTAAATAAATAAATAAATATTTTATGAACAATCACACTACGTTAACCCAGGCCCGTGCTAAGCTCGTAAGAACTTGTGTTACGGGTACTAGATAACGGAATAAATT
>DWQD01000125.1:0-10195 GCA_018252415.1 Jalmenus evagoras | reverse complement strand
CCGCCGTTGTAGTGAGCCCGTCACTCGCCCACTACACCAACCGGCCGTCATTATCAGAATCATCAGCGAATCATCGTTTCGACTTCACTTTTTTACTCTAATTGTTCTTGATATACAAATTATTGCTCCTTGTGGTTTGTAGAGTAATTTCACCGCTGCTATAATGCTATATAAATAAATATTATCGCTTGTTTAGTTAGCCTCAGCCTAACCGGATCCCCAGGGTGCAGCGATATTTATTGTACACTTAGCGCGAACAATAGCAAACGATTCATAAACAGCTCTGTGACTCCTCAGAGTGAGCCACTCCACCAGACCGCACTTACCACACCTAATACTGAAATATAACAACCAATAACAGGACCGTTATAAGACAGTGCAAGTGGCAAGCAAGCAAAACCGCTGCTGTACCTAGTATATTCTGGTATATTTTTTACCGTTACTGTTTAATGTCCGTCCAACGGTGACGGTAATACTTACCATCACGTGACCAACATATTCGTTCGTACTTTTAAAATATAAAAATGCCGTATGGCGGCGGCATAAGAATCTACATAAATGAAGCAAGGCTTTATAACAGGTTTGTCTCATAGTCACAGTGAGATAGACAAAATTGAACGTCTTCCACGACATTAAAAAAAATTAAATATTTTTAAAAACATTAAACACCTACAAACAATAACATAAGTACTCCTTTCCTTGAAGAGGAATCCCATGCACAGAAAAATTAAAAGAATAGAGAAATCAAATCAACAGGAAACACAAAAAGTTTTTACTTAATCGATAACTTCAATGTAAAATCTATAAACTACCTAAGTATATAAATTCTTTAATTTTACATGCAAAGAATTATAAAGTAAAAAGTAGTGTTGATATTAAGGCGCGGGTAAGTGGGGTCAGCCGGTATCCCGAACATTGTTACCGTGATGTGGAGAGCTCAGTAAATGTTCCCTCGCCCCGAGGGTAGGGTTGCCATATTTCTACCTCGCTAATAAATTATCTTATACACTTAGTTCCTCGTTAGCTAACTAAGAAGCTTGTTTAAACTTTTTTGCAAGTGTTTATTAACTTCAGTAAATTAAAAGAATGATTATGGTTTTAGTAGAGTACATTACATAAATTGTCCAATTCTAGTTCAATGCGAATAGCCGGAGATCGTGAATTTAAACATTAATGGGACTTGTACGAAATGATGGTTAGATCCTGTGTAATGACTGGATGCGAATAGCCGGAGATCGGTAGAATTTGTGTTAATTGAGGAAGGCCTAAAAAGATAATTAGATACTTATGACGGTGATGATGATGATGATGACAATATTCAGTGTTTCAACTACTCAACCGATCCTACGGCATGTGGGATCGGTTCTACGGCTGCATTATCATCATTATTTTCTACGTGATCTAGCAGCTTTATTAAATCTTGGTGGAATGCAATGAAAAAGGCAAAATTTTAATTATTTTTTTTATAACTATTTTGCTAATCTAAGATTGTCTATAGTGAATTGTATTAGATCATATCAGCAAAGGCTCTTAATAAATAATTGGAAAAATCCCTGGAAATTTGACAGATCAGAAATTATTTGAATGATTTTTATTTGAACGACTATTTAGAAAACTTAGAAGGTATTCCATTTCATTGTAATAAATTGTGATTATGTGCCATGCTCCGCTTTGGAGGTTTAGGTAGCCGGTATACACAAGCATGAGGCTGAACATCCCAGCCTTCAGGAATACAAGGCACCATTACCATCTTTTGTGTCAATAGGCGTCGGTTTCTCTTACCATTAGGAGAGCTGACCCTTTTTGCATTCTTTTTACCATAAAAAAGTGATAATATTTCAGTATCATAATATCAATATTTATATAGAACCAACAAAAATATTATAAAATCTCACTTATCAAGTGTTACACTGCAGTATAATTGATAATTTAATACAAAATGCGTAACTCGATGACTGAAAAAAAACATAAAGAATAAATAAATAAAAAACTGACCAAATGTTTCTTTATTGAGCCTTATGCCTTATCACTGTACTGATTTTTTGCTCCATTTTTGCGTTATGAAAAGCTAAAAAGCTAAAATAATGATGGTGCAATTTCAGAAAAAAAAAGATAAAAAGTAATAATTTACTACAACGAGCACTGTAATATTCTGTAAAAATCGTGTTTTAAACGTCAACACCGGGAGTAGAGCTTTATATAATTGGAGAGTGGTAACACCTAGTGTCCAGTAACAGTAGTGGGGGGAGGGGGAGGGGGAGAGTGGTACGTAATTTATGGGCCGCGCGGGAAATTAGCGCCACGGACACACACGTAATGAACGTATTGTATGAAGACTTGCCCGGAGGTGAGCGGAATAAGTCTCGGAGAAACCTTTACATGTCACGACACGATAAATTACTCGTACGACAAGTTATTTATTTTTTGTTGAACACTTTGTTGTACACCATGAAGAACTTAACCCTCCTTCTGGGGCAATAGGGTAAAAAAAACGTAAATTACAGTGTATTTTTTTTTGTAGTACACAAATAAATATAGAAATGGGTACAAAGGGAAGCCTTATCACAAAATTGAGATCTTTTGCAGATTACCTTTGTATAGAGGAGATAGTTTATAGCAATAAAAAGTATTATTATAAAAACATATTATTTTTAGTATCGATACAGACATTATTATCAACCTGTTATCGTAAACTATTGGACAAAGGAACGTCGAAATATAAATGTTAACTTTTGAGGAGATTTACCTATAATTGTCATTATGAGACAGACTTGTCACAAGCCTCGCCTAATAATATGTCTATCTTAGTTTTATTATTATACAGACCTTTGTAACTAAATTTTACTAAAAAACTAGCTAATTTTGCTTTATGTAAATACATAATAATAGAAACATAATTTTTATCTATATTATTAAAAAAATAATTTAAACCAACTTAATACTCGACTAATTTTATAATCTCTAGAACCTGACGGGGTATTTAATACCCGGTACTCAGGCGTAAATATTGTGCACACATATACATACATATCTGTCGTGTCGTTAGCTGTAAATAATATTGCAATAGAAACGAATATGAGAAGTAAGGTGTCACCTCATAAGGTAGGTTTTAGGATATTACGTCCGTAAAGCTTCATAATTTATGGTTTCCTTTTTAGTACAAAGAACATTTAGTAATTTGACAGTCTTGTACCTCAGAATTATAGATCAAATATTTACTAACTTAGCTCTATAATAAAATAAGACTTTAATGATCTGAAATTAATTTTCTAAAAAGCGACTGATACTGAATCGCAGACTAGATGGAATGACGATATCCGTTTAGCCGGAGATTGATCGTTTTGGCATTCACCAACAGACTATATTTAACAGTAAATAGACCTACATTAATGATGAAAATACAAGAGAAAGAATGGGTTTTAACTTAACGCAAAATACTTTTGATAAATAAAGATTTGGAAACAACTGAAAATTATTATGTTAACTAATTTATGTACGTAACTGTGCCGTTTCAATCTTAATAAATAAGGTCCGTTAGTTCGTGTGAAAGGTCAGTTAGGTGTCGGGTGTATGAGGCTGTACTTTTAACGGGAAACGAGGCGCGGGAGGCGGAGGGGAGGGGGGTTTCGTATGACAATCGCGGGAAATGCACGGGAGTGATCCCGCACAACAAAACATTGAGACCGACATAGAGTTAGAAATATTTGGATACGGCTTAGTAATTTTTTCGCTACGTTTTTGTTTACTTGTCTATACAGACATATTATTTTTAGTTCCGTATTAATTTTGTAGTTGATTTTTAACTAGCTTTCCGATAAGCTAAATTCTTGAAACTTTAAACATACTCAGAATTAGATGACAATGCAATTTTAACTCGTTTTTCCGTCAATTTTTTGCTAGAATTTCTTTCGGAACCTATTAGTATGAATATGCGTGTACGCATAATTAAATTATATTCATCATCATCATCATCTGCCCATAATGTCCTAATGTCCACAAGTTAACACAGAGGCCTCAGAAAACGTCACAACAATCAATTTTTTGAGAAATAAAACTATTACTCATAATTACCTCTTTATTTCATTAATAATAGTTGTAATGACGATAAATGAATAAATAAATTGTTTATTGTCATTTCTTTTTCTTTTCTTTTTTTTGTTTTATTTGCTTTCACAAAAAAGAAAGGCTCATAGTTTCTAAAACTTCTTAGTGTACTTGGCCGACGATAATCACTATCTCATGAGCTTTTTGATTTGCTTCCTTATGATTTAAAAAAAAAATACACAACACAATAAAAATGAATATAGCTGGTGTAAATAATTTACTAATTAATAAAAGAAAAATAAAAAGCCATATCAATATTTTTGTAGCTCGTTGGCACACCTGGCTACATTCAAGCGGCTCATCTCGTGAGATGCACATTTGCACCTCGCCCTCCACGACCTCTTTGTGACTCCCTTCTTATCACCACTCACACCTATTCTCATAGGCGTACACTTTACTCGAAATTTTCACATTAAACCACTCACACAAATATCAACTCTATATTATAGTGTTAAGGTACATATTCGTCTGTTTTGTATCGAGAGCACGATAGCGTGATACATGTGGATGAATTTCCTTAAAAATATTAAACTCTATTTCAAAAATGAACACTGATATGTTGGAGACTTAACTTTTATCATTTTAGAATAAGATTTTTTTTTAATTGAAATGTTTACTTTCGGAGTTTCTGCCGAATAAAATTAATTTTAAAATATCGCCCTTGGTATGAAAATTTTATGAAGAGTGATTTAAATAATTATAGTCAATCCAATAGCCAAATATTTCGACCATATATAGCCAAGATAGTCTCCGTTTCAAATATTTATTTAGCACAGCGATTGCTTATACGACTGCTCAGAATGGCAATTATGAATCATTTTAAATGAAAATCAATATTTGTTTTAACGTTCATTGAGACCCACATTCAAAAGAGGACAGAAACAGATTAATGATGATAATACAATTCATTAAATGAAACTGTAACAAACATTATCCAAACATACGTAAGTAACAAACCCCATGACACTAGAGACCCACAATTTTTTGTCTTCCCTCAGGGGTCCCTTCACAAACAATAGCAATAGTTAATCAACATCAAGAAGCCTTGGTAACGGGACGAACGAATACTACTAGCGCTCAGTTTATGTGGAGGTCTATTATCATATCGTACCTATTAATTTATGTTAATATTTTCGCAATAATTATTATCAGTTCGAGTTACAAGTATTTTTCACTGAGCTGTAATCTATACTACATTAACTACCTGTGGAATTTAAAAAAATATTTTTAATATTTTTATGGCCCTCTTATTGAGAAAGGTCATAAGCTTTCAAATATAACGCTACAACGAAATTTTGGAGTTAGGGAATTTTGATGTTTGGGAAACAGCTATATTCTACAACAGCAAGATAATATAAACAATCAGTAGACGAAAAAAGAATAATGATAAAGATACAACAGATGACGATGATTAAAATATATCAATTGATGATATTTTCAATATCATAATCATAAACTATGTTAATCAAAAACGAAGGTAAAAGTTAGCAGAAGAAGCTACTGCAGGAGTCGCTTTGGGGTATCTTTTAGTAACTGTTGTCTCACAATTCAATAAATAAATAAATTAAGTTAATATAAATATATTTCTTTACATTACTATACAACGCTAATTTCATATTAGACTGTAATCATCTTTATACTCCATAAATAATCCTTTTAAATTGGTTGTCTACACAAAAAATACGTTCAGCAACAAAAATGAAATATGTCGTTTTCATTTGTATAAAAGGCAAATAGAGTACTGTAGCAAATATAATAATACAAATAGAATTGTCCGTGAAATACGGTCCGCCTTTGTGAGGATATCGAGCGGTTTGACAATAGCTCCCCCTGCAACAATAAATGAACATCTCCTGAACGCTCACGGCTCCATTAGGCGAATTAAACGTCTGACATATGCTCTTAGCGTTATAGGAGAGGAGATATGAAACATATTGAGATAAATTTCAAATGTATACGTTATTTTATCCCGCGAAATGCTAGGACAGAGTACCCAGAGTTTTTGTATGACAAGAGACTATTCATGTAAGTTATGAATGACATTACAAATTTTGTGTGATTCTTTGTATTATTTTTCATGTATAAATAATTATTTACGTCAGACGCAGCATCTCTCGTGTGGGCTACATAGATATAAAATAGATCTGCATCTCTAGTATGACGATGAATGAGATAATTACTTAGGTACAACATCTAACAGGCGTGATACAGAAACATGTGAAAATTTTAACCCAAAACACCAAAGTCAAAAAGCATGTATTTAAAACGCAATAAAAACGTAGCGTATGTAAATGCACAAAATTAAACGTTAATTACCTCCTCCCCCCTTCCTTCCCCCCTCCCCCCACTGGTACCCCGTTCTATATTTATGTCGTCGTTAAGTCACCGCTGAGGATTTACTGCCAGACACTGAACCTGGTAACTAGTTTCGGATCGCAGCATGAGAAGCGATTACATGCACCTCCTGCAATTTGCATCAGTGCAATTTATATTCTTTGAAATTCACCTTTTATAGTACAAGGAAACCAATAAACTTGATAACACCTGATGCTAGGTGATCAACATACTGTTGAGTGGCAGTCACGTACCCGCGGCCTCATATACGTTAAGAGTTTGTATTCCTTTCTTTAGTTTTCGGATAAAGTATAAAAATTTTTAAGATTGGTGCATAGAACAAAGAATTTCTGATCACATACTACAAAGAACAATTTTTTTTTTCGATTATTTTCTTTCCAAATAATTTCATTTTTTCCAATTAATTTTATTTTTTCTTTCAATTGTTTTCAATTGTTCAAAAAATATCGCTAAATAAAGTTAAAATTCAGAAGCGGCCGCACAATGAAATATGCACGTAAGGACACCTTACTGTTCGCGAGAATAATGTTGGGTTTGAACACTTGACAAATGTTTTTCACAAATGTAGATATTTATTACGTTTTTTTCAAGAAAAATACTATCACGGGTCTTATAGCACCTAGTTGTTTGTCTCATATAGTAAATACATAATTTATATAAGATGACGATCTCCGTATAGTGTCCGGGTTGGATACGCGTAGCCAGAGATCATAAGACTTGACATTCATTAAAGAAGGTTCATATCTATCGGTAAATTGACAAGGGCTGATGATGATGATACTTAATTATATAATTTTATATAGCTTTGTCGTACCAACAGAAGGAAATTACGACTTGTATTGTTAACATATTTCTGATAATCTTTCAAAGGTTCAAAACTTGTAATTTGAAAATTCACCGAAGGATTTATGGATACAAAACAGATATACATATAACTTATAGCTAGCTGTTTTATTAAATAACATATTAATAATTAAGCGTATCCATGTGTTATTGTAACGCACACATACAAATCCTTACCACAGGTGTGAAGGTGTGTATATGTGTGTGTATGAGCTAAGCCGCAAGCTCGTGTGGAATGTGTGAATTAGTGCACTTTAGCCGAGATTAGCCCGTCATCACGAAATACATGGTGTTTATGCAAATCGAAATGTCGCATACAAAAATATAATCCGCTTATCTTATATTATGATACGAGCTCACCTGTATATATCTATACATAGTATAAAGTAAAGTTAGGAAATCCTCTGTCTGTATGTTCGGGCTAATCTCGAGAACCATTGAACAAATTTGTTTGCAGTTTTTTTAGTATGGTCTGCGTTTCTTCCGGAAGATTTTAGCGTCGGGCCGGGACGCTAGTAAAAACATAATACGCTTGTATACATTAATCTGAAATAGTTTATAAGAGCAGTAAAAGTGGTAAGTGTAAGGTCCTAACAAATTGATTAAATATTTTGAGTTAAATACTTTAAATGAGAACCCAGTAGTTGGGGTCCGAATCTGATCTATGAATCAAGCAAAGTCATTATTTGTGTTTTGGCAATCTTTGAGAGAGACCCACGTTCAACAGTAGATAAGTCCGATTGATAAAGAACTGATGATGATGCTTATGAATTCAGTCACTGTTCTCTATCTATCTCCATAAATAATCTCTATTAAAGTACTCGCTTTGAAGTGTCAGGTACAAAAACTGTGAGTGTGACTATTTAGTTGCTTCAGTATTACAGCTTAATCTGGTGTTGTAGAGCTGCTGATATAAATTGTAACACCGGCGCGTAATCTAACCGTTACTGGATAAATTTACCAGAGAAACGCCGAGCGCGCTTATTACGATACTGGAAATTGAATAAACAGAATCGAATATACATGAAATTTGATTTTGATAATTATCTGGTACCTATAGTGGTCAGGTAATTAGATTACACGGTAGTCTAAGGTTTGAATTCCGTCAAGGACAAATCATTATGGGCCAATGCCCTATATTAAACTATCAATTCCCTACCTTAAAAAGTACCTCCAAAAAAAGGCTCATAACTTTCGAATAACGCGGAAAACACACGAGTCTTTATTCCTAAAAATAATGTCATTACTTTGAATAATGGCTTTTCTATAATAAAAACTATATTTGTATGTTCCATCTGGAGACATAGTTTCACCCTACTTGTGACCACCGCTGCCCTACCCTAAATTCAATTCTAGCTACGGCTTTGCATATACAACGGTGCATGATAATGCGCTGATGATTATGAATTTCATATAAGTTTTAATTTATCACCACTAAATATGTGCTAAATACGTTCTCACTGCGATATCGTTTCGATCTCAGTTTCATCTTCACGTAATAAGTGTGCGGAGTCGCTGGGATATCCAGGGATAAATTGCGCTGAATTTATCCGCACTTAAACGACGTTTTATACGCTTGACCCGGGCGGGATGTGAAACTTTAAAAAGTTCCGCCAACGCGTCGACTACCTAATGCGCTTTTATTGATGGGACAGTGTTTTCTCAATTCATACTTAAAAGAGTTTTTCATCATCATCAACAACTCGTATCCGTCTACTGCTGGACATGGGCCCTCCTTCAACGTACGCCAAAGAGGGCGATTGCAACTGCCAAGTCTATTACTTAGTCTGTAAACGAAATCTAGATCGCTACACTGCAGCTATAAAGTAATATGTTTTTATCTACATTTGAAATTGACTTAACTTAAAAATAGCTATTGTTGTCTCAGATTTCATAAACCAATTTTATCTCATTATGATATTACAAATAAAATCAATACAACACCTCGTCGAAATATAAAACATTGCAGGTGAGTAATTAAACGATTCGCTGATTTACATGCCAACTGTTCTTGCATCCCAAATGACCTGTATTACTAGGTCATAAAGGCTATATTCCCATATTTGATGGCCGGTTATGTTGGCACCTGCATGTCCTGGCGCGCCATCATTTTACGGCCACGTAATGAATGGCGCCACGAGTCGGAAGCGATTTCGATTAATTGCCAATTGGATATTAACGATTATACATTTTTAAAAGCGTATTTGTTATCAATTAAGAATGAAATGAAATGTATGAAATTAATTTCTTAATTGTACCTATGTAGTTTTTTAATGGGCGAATTTCTACGGCGCTCAATCAGGAATTTACTAGATGGAGATGCCTGCGATGAACTTTTCTACTATAAGTCAATAGATGTGCAATACCTATCATGTGTAGTATCGTTTCGGACAAGTCTGTTGCAATAATTGACTTGCCCGGACAGACTGACCGTGGGCGTGTTCGTCTGGTAAATTCTCCGCTTTACTTCAAGCGCAGCCCAGTGCGACGTAAGAACTAGGTTCTAGAATAAAGCCTGGAAGCCATTTCGGAGAAGACAAAGTGGTAATAGACGACGATCAATTCTTCTGTCAATCCGATAATAATTATCTATCATGTTGATGATTAGTTCTACTCTGCGTTTTTGCTCATCATCATAAGACTATTGGATATGGCCTTCTACCAAAAACGCCAAAAAATTAAAATTCGACCCTCGCTTGAGAGGATTTTTCTCATAATTATTACACTGAGCAGGAGAGCTTGCAATGAGTAAACAACACTGGCGGTTCTTTTACACGTCACTTATCTTTCCTATCACTAACCTGCGGGCCTACCACGAGCTCTTATAACAGTATTATTATAATATTACTTTTAGATTTTGTATAAACAAATATGATGTCTATTTGTATAGACA
>DWQD01000124.1:0-10228 GCA_018252415.1 Jalmenus evagoras | reverse complement strand
ACATTTATAATATTAGTTAGGATTAGGATTAGTTAGGATTAGGAAGTTAGGATTAGGATACGTTGAATTTTATAAAGTTTAATGAAACTAAAATATAAAACTAGTTGTTACCGGCGGCTTCGACCGCGTAAACTTCAAAATTGATACTGATAAGACAAAAAGTAGCGCATGTGCTATTCAAGACCTTTGCAGTATCTTTGTTGCAACTCATTTATTTAGCCGCTGCAGCGTGATTGAGGAACAAACATCCAAATTTCACATTTATAATATTAGTAAATATAGATTAACAAACACACAAACGACTCTATATTGCTATACAGTCCTAGTTTGTAGTTAATGCTAATCTAAATGTCAGAAGTTTAGTATCGAAAAATATAACTATTTTAAAGGTTATTTTCATTATCGTAAGAAAAGGTTATAATTTCGCGAAAGACTAAGCCACGATGACTCGATTAGTACGGGGCGGTAATGAACTTGACCGCCATCAGCTGTTGGTCATGCTTGAATGCACCTGCATCTTTAAATTCATTGCGTTTTTGTACAACAGGGATGTTATGTGCATTCGTGTTTATCCAATTTACTTTAATTATTTTTTCAACATTCATGTGCTACTTTAATTGCTTTATAGTTAAAAGTTAGTAGCTGATATAAATATATTAAATATCTTGCCACATGTTGCGTTTAACCGGAAAGTACGGTATTTTAATATTTGTTTCGGGTGGAAAATTGAAAGACAAACGGAATATGAAGTATTTCATTAATACGTATCTTTATAAAGTAGAATTAGGTTGTGTGGATATCAGATACACTGCATTAATATTTCAAAACTTCATTCAAAGGTAGGCATTGTTATTGTGTCTTTTATATTAAAACGCATTCCTACTTTGCAGCAAAAACTCAAGTGCCAAGTAAATATCTGCATACCAAAAAGCTCTATCACCAGGTGGGAAGGAATTTGTGTTATAAAAATATGTGCATAAAGTTCATAAAATAATAGCAATAATGAAAAGGTGATAAGGGGTAAGGGTGTGCGGGGGACGCGGGCATGTAATTACAGAGTGCGGCGCGGGCGCAGCGGTGGCGGCTCGGATTGCATAACATCAGCCAAACTGTTATACAAGACTTGCACCAGCTCATCATGTTTGTATACAATCACATTGTATCACCATGTCGCTGTTTTACATTATTTTTTCAAGTACAAAATATAATTACAAATAATTTTACACCAATCTAAACGCTAAAAATATAGATGTTAGAATTTAATTCTTTAAATATTTTATTAAAGTACAAATAGCAGAAATGAAATCACACCAAGTCAATAGGCCCGTGATAAACGGCGTAAGAACTTATACACTGTTACAAGTACCATTATGGAATTTAAGAAATTGATATAAATACATTGTAGTTGGTATACGGTAGAATACGTACTAGTGAATTAGTCATCTTTGAGTAACAGTATCATATCCTACGTTGGACATAAGTTACTAAATTAACTTAATTATCTTCATCACCCAAAAGGACGGGATAGGGAATGTTGTGTTCCAAATAAACGAACAGTTGCAAACGCTCGGATGCCTTAACTGTGGTTGAGGCAGTAGCAAATTAATTTTAGTTCTGAAAAACATTGTATTACAAACACATCTACATCATCCGTTTCTCATAAAAAATATACCTAAACCTAAAATAGTAAAAAAAGTTTAAGACATTTGAAAATCTAATAAACTTTAAGTTTTAATTTACGATTTCATAAGTATTTGAAAAATAGCAATATATGGCTGTGCATCAGGATAAAAACAAAACGCTTTAAAACATAGTATTTGATCTTTACAGTTCCAATTTTATTGAGCTCTAAGCTTATCCATTTCGATTTAAAGTTTCCTATTAAATATACGAAATATATCCACGTGTAGCGAGTACTGCGAGTCCAAACAAACAGTTCTTAAATAAATTGTAATACGACTAGGTTACTACATTTTAATGCAGCTGTTGTACAGAATAATTATAACAAGAATTAACAGTCTAGAAAGCTTGAACAGGACACATTGCTCTATGAATATGCATATTGTACGGCGTACGTACAAGGAAATTATAATATAAATACACATGAACAATTACCAGATGACAACTATTGAGAAACTAAATGTCTCTCTCCTGTGAAGGCCTTCCACTCTTACACAATACGCGCCTGCAGTTTCTCGATAGCACAGTTACCTACCGGTTTGGTTAACGCAGAACAAAGAGTATGTTTATTATTAGATTGCCAGGATCTAAGCCATTGCTAGTTTACGGTAAGGCTTTGTGTAATCTGTTAGTAACAAATAATCTTCGCAAAATATTTTGCAGTATTTTTTATAGAAATAATTAACAACAGATAAAATATAGTCCCATTATTCCTAACAAACTACATAACTAGTCCAGAATGACAAAAGAGCTGTGGAAGGGGCTTCAGCTCCGCATATCCATGTCCTCGGTTCGTTATTGTTAGCCTCTTAAAATTAGAGGCTAACAATAACCGAATAGGCTTTGTAACGGATTTGTCTTATAGCGAGTTAGACTTGAATACGAAGCGAAGATTGTGTCAAATCTATCTCATGGTGACAGTGAAATAGACCTGGACATGTAGCCACCTGAGATCTAAGAAGTCGCGGGGGTTAAGATACTATCAACTCACCTACCTACTCGACGTGACCATTACTAGCAAATTTTTCTCGAAAACCTCAACACGTTTTGACTTTCACCAAGAAAGGCCTAAAGAACGAGCTGTTAATAGTGATAAAATAGTCCTGTCTCATGTTAAGCAGAAAGTATTGAAAAGGCTTTTAAACGTGAAACCATATTGACGTGTTCATCTCAAAGCGGAAGAACGTCATAAGAAGCCTACGTCTTACAAGCTACTTTGTTTCATATTTCTGCTTTTCGCTAAAATAAATGTATAAGATGGTATAGCTTACTGGGAAAGTGCCAAATAAAGTTATTCACACTTCGATATTTTCTACTAGTCCAACGTAAACACCGATAGAAATTAGGTAGACCAATAGACGACCCATTGCAAATTTTAGTTAATGGGAAAAAAAACAAAAAAGAAATTATAACATCGACTACCTATTTTCATCATAAAGAGGAACATACATAAGTTTGCAAATTCATAGCTACCTATACGATACATATTTATTTAATACATGTCACAATGTATATAAATGTAATATTTAGGTACCCGTAAATCAAGATCTTGCGGGCGTACCACGGTAAGTACTGGATTAACTTAGCGTGATTGTTTTTATAAATTTCTTTGCTAAAAAAATATGTATTGTATATTTTATTTAAATTAATTTAGAGCTCATGATGATCCAAAAGGTACTTCTTAAATTCTTTCAACATCTTATTAATGTAAATCGGTTAAGGTGACTGTAGATTGTAATATACGGTCTTCATGGTGGGTGGGCACAGGTGGCCCCCGCCAATTTAGGTGTACACGAACGCCCATAGACATTCAACCTATGGGCGTCCACAAAATACTGTCACATGACGTCCTACTTATGACCGCAATACAATTCGGCAAAGGCATATTGAAAAATATATGAATTACCTTGTAATTCAACCATCAAATTAAGTTAGACAAAAACAACAGCTAAACAAACAAAAAAAAAACGTCGGAAAGGACGCTATTAAATTTAATAGCAAGTCCATATGTTTCCTTGGTCATTACAGATTTCGACCACGCACAGAGTTATCTGACGCGCACTAAAGTCTGCAAACCTGTCTCTTTGGGAATTACACCGCCTGAAATTCTTTGATTAAACCACATTGTACAGTTAATACAAAAGCATTAATTAAAACCGTGTTATGCTTCATACGCGAATTATTATGATAAGCTGGCTTATACAAAGCAATTTGTATGCAATTATGATAACATAGAAAAGCAACAGTTTTATAACTGCTTGTTGTCATAGAAACATTTTGTTATTTAATTTTATCCAGGCATTGAAGCGACATTTATAAAGACTAGCTTAAAATACAGAGAAATAAAATGAAAATATTGTACTTCTTTGGTTCTATTTGAAGTATAGATGCGCAACGAAGACAAAGAACAAAAGTAGCGGACATCAGGAGAATGATTAGCACGTTGGAGTGGCAGTGAGCCGATATACGCCAAAAACAGATGGCAGGTGAGCCGATAAGGTTCCGGAGTGTAGACCGCATTCGGCGAAGAAGTGTGGTATGGAAGACGAAGTGCTAGTCAACATTCCACCAGATGGGATGATAATCTTCGTGCAGTAGCTGGTTCATGTTGAATGCGAGGATTCAGCCGACTTGACGTTCACTGAAAGAGGTCTACCGCCAGTGAACGGATACGCGCTGATGATGAGTCAATAAATTTATGAATTCATAAATTCAAACTAATTGACTGTAGTCAATTAATTTATAAAAACAGGGAATTACATTAAACAACATCAAAGTACTCTGGAAATGTAAATAAGGTTCATATAAATTTCGTAATTTAAAAACATTTTTAATGATTCGAAAAGTTATGTTATGATTAACTTTTAAAATTATTGTTTTATCTTATTTTAGTATATAGGCGATTTTACGTAATTCCATACTAACTCCCGCGAAATTAAATATTTTTCTCTCTTTTATGGGTAATGTTTTCGTTACTACAAATACATTTTGGAAATCAATTCATTTAGGTAGGATGAATGTTCAAAACTAAGTTTTGCAAATGACTTTTTTAAAATAGTCTTTCATTGCTCATACAAATAAACAGAAAATAATTAATAATCATTAGAAATTATTAATTCCGACTAAGCAAAGTGCCAAATGGGTGATGTTTATTCGGCATAGTAACGTTAATAAAGGAAGGTTGTATGCTGTATATCCAAAAGTGGATTGTAACTGATGATGATAATGAAGACAAGATTAAGATATAGGAAATAGTCCATTTAACCTGAATTCGACATTAGAATAGCCATCGATCGGTCATGACATTAATTCAAAAGGCCTTATATGGGTATGCAGATGGACAAGGTTATCAAAACATTTAGTAAAATTCACTATAGACCGTTACTCAAAACTAGCTTCCTCATTGAATCGTGACCATCACTTATGTTATTTATTTCGATCTCTATTATTTGATGTTTTATAGATGTTAAAACATATTTTATTTAATTTAAATAACACGAAAGAAAATCTAATAATGGCACTTAAATTAAACCGTTCAGTTTTTTTTTCACAATATCTATCTCGTAACGTAACTATTTTCCTATTTATGTTCTACAATTTTCATACGTTTTTTTATAATAACGGCTGTGTTTACTTACCATCTCATGATACTTCCAAGCTTACCCTTTATAAAATATATAACCTATCTAAAATTAAAATAAAACGCTAACAAAAAAAAACTTTGTCCATGCATCTATCTCATAATTCATTTCCACGTTTACTTTTATATAAAAAAAATGATAGATATCATACGTTAAAAAGAAACGATAACAAAAAAACTGGATGCATCTGTCTTAATACGGCTGCTCCTAAGTTGGCTCTGATTGCCGGATGCACGTCACGTCAGACGCACATCCTCGTCCGTCTTGTGCGTAATTTTCCCGCTTTTACACTTGACTTACAATACCTATAAACTAAAGATAACACAATGATCGCGTAACCTCGAACAAAGCGGTTTATTTACTTTTTAGGATCGCTTACGTAACCGCACACACCGCTCATAAGATATGATTTAGAACCCCGGAAACGTAATTGGCTCAAAAATATAGTGCTAGTTTTATCATTCAGAAATATTACGTCTTGAAAGTTATTTATTCTAATAATTTTGTTAATTTCTTAAAGGAGGCTTATATCCAACGGTAGATGGACACGGGTTGCTACTGATGATGATGAAGGACGTAATAAATGTGTAAATGATTTTTTTTCTCGGAGGTGTAGGATCTTTTACGATCGCGGGTGTATGCGATTAACTGTGTACGAAATAATTAATTGCAACACCCTTCACTCGAGGACAAAACTATATAATTCAATACAAAAAATGTACCTATGCAACCGCTATCGAATAGTAGAAGATAAAGAAAGATCGAGAAGTAGATGAGGATGTACACAATCGAGAAAGAACACACATTAAGCCATAGAGAGGCAAAATGTATTGGCAGTAATTTATAATACGTGTCAGATATTAATTTTGTCAATCATCAGGATTACTAAACCCCGTGAAGAGGCACAAAAAAGAAAGAAATAAATTTTTGAATCGATTTAGTAGTTGCAGAGATTACACCCCAGCATACAAAGTCTACTATTTATAATATATATTGGTGTAGTGTAGATTTACCTTGAGACCGTTTTCGATTAGGCGATGCGATATTCATTCATCACAAAGTTCGTTATTTTGATTCTAATATTCCTCAAGTAAATTGATTACACTGATAATCCGATAAGGTGTACTTATAATAGTAAACAATTTTCAATAACCTATTTCTCAATTCCAGACGTCAGTACTTAACACGCGTTATGCCCGCGTTTTCCTGTTACAACCTCTCTATGAAACAGATTTATTCTGGTTTTCAGTGCCAATAGTTATAGTAGGTTCATACATTACAAATCGTAGTTTATATCACTTTCTGTATTAATTGAAGGTACTAGAGCAAGCTACGTTAGAACTCCGAATACGGAAAATGTCATGTTACATAATATCATCTACGTAAATAGGAGAGAAAAAAAGACGCCCCCACCCCGAAACTGATTTATGAGTCCAGCCAATCTCCATACTTTTCTCAATACAATTCTCTTACTATCCGTAATATTATTAGGTTCTCATTTTACGTTACGTTCTCATTATTTCTTAAAATCCTTATTTTTAATCCCTACAATGAATTTAATGCTGGCCATCACGCTCCGGTTTACCTGAACAGTTGATAGATTCAGGTAAACCTTACCGTGTATGGCTAGCATAAGGTCAATATACAATGAATTGACAATTAGAACCTGCTCTATAAGATTCGTACCTATGTCAATAAGTTAGTCGCCTGTCGATCAATACTGCGTCATAAAATCAAGCGTAATAGATATCGTTAATCGTAGGAGGCTTATATCTAACAGTGAAAGGACACTAGTTAATATTAATAATTGTTCAATAGAATAACATAAGGGTAAGTATAAAAATATCTACAATCTGAACTATCTGCTAATTGTAATTGTTGTTGCCATAGAAATATTTCCTCGCCGTACTACATTGATATTATGATAAAAAATTTATCAGTATTTTTCTAAACACTATGCAGTATACACCAATGCTATCAATTGATACTTTATTGTTACTTAAGCTTAGTTTAAACAGGTTACATATAGCATTTCATTCATGAGCTTACTCATCAGATTCGCTTACAAATCTTTCAATGGTGCCAAAATGGTTAATTGAAAGAACAAAAAATTTGAAGAATGGTGCACATTTTTCAGTTCTTAAAACGTTATATACTTCGAGATAATATGGGTTATCGATAAAACGATGTATTAAAATATTTTTTGTAGCTTTGAAACCTCCTGCGAGCAACAATATAGTTACAAAATATTCTCTACATACATGTGGCCCAAAACATATCTTTTTTAATTTAAAAGAAATCACCTAATTATTTTTGACCTCTGGCGATTATAGTGATAACTAACAAAGTCAAAAAAAGTCAGTCAAAAACAAAGAATGTGGTAGCAGACGAACGTCAAAAAATTTGTCTAACCGATTGCAATAACTATACTTAATTCTCCTGATCTTAGCGCATATCCAGATCAAACAATAAGTCAATAAACAACAATAATGGTAAATATTTGAAAGATAACAGAACTTCGTAAAATCCTGATAAATATACAAGAAAAGCTTATTCAAAACATTGAGCTTAGCAAAAACAGAATATAATATTTGATATTTTTATGGCTGATTATATAACCAATAACACACTTTTCCCAAAAATATGTGACATTTTCACGGTTTCCACGATGGATCGTAGGTTTTTCACCGAGAACAACATGGCGGAGACGGCGTTCTAAATTTGAATCTCGGACGAGTCGGCGCTCACGTACGTAAATACACGCACACATATGCAATCAGTGTTATACAAATCAGGGTAAAGTGTAACACCATAATTTTATATAAATAATATGAAACCTAATAGAATACAACCAAATGTTTACGTCGATAAAAAGTATGATATCAATAGCCTAGTCAAATTATATCTATATTATTATTTATGACTTCCAAGTTCGTGTGTACCCACACAAACATAGGAGGACGAAAATGTACGAGTGACGCATCGACTTCCGGCCGATGATTTTATTACGGGATCTCCTGTTCCAGCCAAACTACTATTTAGCATAGATCGTATTAGTTAAATTTTCTACGTAATAAAATGAAAATTTAAATATTTGGATTGCTATTTGGAAATGATTATTTTTTTAATACATGAATATGTTGCTTGGATTGTAAACAATAGCATTATTAGAAACCTATTTTGAGAAGTTCAATATTTTTATTTTGACGACATGCTGTTGCAGTGATCAGACGACCGGGCTCACTACACCGCGGTCGCAGGTTCGAATCCCGCTGAAGTCATGGCTGTTTTCTATTATGTATGTATAATAAAATATATAATTTCTTAAATTTATACCCGTAACACAAGTTCTTACGAGGTTACTACGGGACTTTTTAATGAATAAAATGTATTGTTTTGATATTGTTTTTATGATGACGGATAGGCGTCTTGGTGTTCATTTACATCAATGTTCAGCAGGAGACAGATAAGGACTGATAATGATGATAACGGAATATTCTACTATTTATTATGTATGGCCAAATCAGGTCCGTCAAATTGGGCATCTAGAAGCGAGTGGCGCCAGCTCGCTCTCATTCGTGACAAAGGACCGATTGATTTATTTATATCATTAAGTGCCGTGCGACATCAATGTTTCTTGAGTTTTATTGCCGACTTCCTTTAACACTTTTCACGGTATAAATGTAATGAGACCGAATATATTTCTCATTTATTATAAAAAGCATTTATAAACAATTACACTAACGTGACGTATTATTTTCGATGCGCTCATTCCCGGTTTCAGAACGAATTATGATTTCGCGCCACAATTTTGATTTTGTTCCATTTTCGAGATACCATTTCGAGGTATAAAATTAAGCAATGTAAGCGTATATCAAAGAATTGATACGCCATGTTAATGTAGAGCCCTAGAACAATTAAGTGGATCCACTTGCTGATTTTTTTACTGAGTGCACGCACAACAAACAACTCGCTAAAGATTCATCGTACTCTGAGGAACGCTATAGAGCGCAAAAGACAAACAAAGAAATGTTCATTTTTACTCCATATAATTAGACACATTTTTAGTTGACTCCATTTTCTTTTTCATTGATAAAAATAAAGATTAAAAAATGTTATTTATTACCATATAATAATAGTAATATGGAACTCATAATTCGGGAACATTCGGGAACAACTAATATTAGGGCACTACCTAACCCATTCTTATAAAAAAATGCGTTCCACCTGCACCGGGCACCTGCTCTGCGGCAGTATTCATCTATAATATGAATTACCTAGTACCCGCGCAGGCGATAATCTGTAATTAACCTATTATAAAACGTCCACAATTTTCTACTCCACTTATCTCGTACTAATCGGATATTCCAATTTTGAAATATATTAGGCTACTTTCTGATAGATTATTTATTTCATACAAAATCCACAGCGCTTAGACTATTCACTATACATAACGCAAAAAAACATTTTTTTTGGGAAAGTCAGTTTTGTTGCTCCATATTGTTTGTTTGAAATAAAGATTTTGAAAATATTTTTTTTTCAGTCACGAGTAACGAAATCGACTTGCTGTTAAATTCTATCGATTCTTTTCACAAAAATGCATTTTTTGGCTATAACTCAATTTTCTTAATTTTTGAGTTATTTCACTTTATTTTTAAAGGTGCGATAAGAACTCTTTTGTCTTTATAACAGCCAATTAAGGATTAACATTTTGTACAATTGTACTAAATGTTTACTTCGCGAGCAAGCTTTACAGCATGAATATCACGTTAGAATTTGCGAGTTACGCATATTATGTGTGTCTGTCTGTCTAGTTTTATGCATTTCAATAATCACCTAGAGATACGTAATGTAAATTGACGGCCGGCTGGTGTAGTGCGCGAGTGACGGGCTCACTACACGGCGGT
>DWQD01000123.1:0-10229 GCA_018252415.1 Jalmenus evagoras | reverse complement strand
ACGTCGCAACGGAGTTAGGGATTGACATAATTTTTTGCAGGGAGATAGTTGGAAGCCCAGGAAGTAACATAGGCTAATTTTTATCCCGGGAAACATTTTACTTCCCTGGGAAAACTAAAATAAACGCGGGCGAAGCCGCGGGCAACCACTAGTACGTAATATATTTATAGCATAAATTAATTCACATCGGATGCACCTACTCTATACATGTTCTCTATTTTTTACATTAAAAATGTTTTTGTGTCAGATAGCTCTGAGGATTTATTATTCCAATCATAATTAATAAAATAACGCAGACTTAAAATTCTGCTGACTGACTAGAAGATATAACAATGATATACTTTTAAAAAAAAAATAAAAAAATAAAACATTTACGTTCTTTACATAAACGTATTATAATAGACTATAAATCCACTACAATTATTTGGCTATCAAGAGCTTTATAGCATTGTATAAATCTTTGAACAAGTAAAATGTTAACGGTACTCTATCGCGGCTAGCTCGCCCTCTAATCTCTGGCCACCTGTAAACAAACGTAGGTCTGAACCTTTCAATGAATGAATTTCAAAGCGATCACGTGCTCTATTGTAACAAAAAGGAATTTTAATCATTTAGGTATCGGTCAATGAAATCTTCTCAGATTCGTTATTGCGGTTTAACACCTCTTCACGGTATAAAATTTTATGAATGAATAGCAAAAAATACTATAAGATTGTAATAACAATGTCGCTCGATCATCTTTTAACTGTTTTTGTTCTATACGTTTTTTGCTTTCGTTTCTAGTGGACTCAAAAATTTATTCTTGTTTTATCAATAGTATTAGAGTGATTCCAAAAAACACGTTCTATTATTTCTAGTATTTAATTTCTTTGTATTAAGAACAGACATATAAAAATAATCAAAAAGCTACTATTTTCTCTGCAGCTCTATAATGTAGCGCAATACACCCCACTGTATCTACCCCGTTTTATAGTCAACTATAATATAACGCTCGTCGGAGCGTAGGTAGCTGGCCTGTAGCGCTAGATAGAAGCGGACGGCCGCTACGCGATGTTATTATGGGATATCGTTGTGTGCGACTTCACCTACACGGTGCTGAGGCACACAAGCGCGCCACCCGCCCGCATACCTCGCCTCGCTCGCCCCGCCCCGCAGCCCCGCGATGGCCCTAGCTCGCTCTACAACGACATGGCTTAGCGCACTGTGAGGCAATGTCGTGCCGTCATCTATTCGCTCTTCACAATGCCATAGAAAGTTCGTTCGACTCGCCTCGGCGATCGAACTTTTCCTACCTACCTTTAATAATTTGCTGACAATTATTATTATTTTGCTGCATTCATTGGCAAGCCGACTAACAAATACTGCAGAACTCTACATATTTTTTTATTCTACATTATTTCCTATGAGACATAATTGTTTTGGGTTAAACGAAAGATATTATGGTTATAAAATGCTGCACAGGTATTAAACGCTAACGATAAAATAAAGTCAGACGTTTCCAAGTTTCGAACGGATAGAACGAGCGACGCGTTGCGCATCAGAAAAAGAACTTTACGACGAGATTAGAAAGAGCGAGCGGAGCGGCAACGCCGCACGACCACGTTCCATGCAGCTAAGCGGCAACGCGGAGCTAACGTCATACACTAAATTTATTTTCATGAGCGCCAGCGCTGGCGACGACACCGCTACATTACATATATATGGCATTCTCTTGGCGCGTGATATAAATTTTGCCTCACGGGTTCGTCTTACTCTATAAGAAATAAAATATTTTATATGTAAAGAGAGTAATCAACGAAACATTGAAATAAGTTGGAGAACTGTGCGTGGTAACGAACAATGGACAGACATTTTCCACAGAACGATAAAAGGGTGACGCAAAATGATTATTTGCAGCGTCGCGATGAGTAGTCGCTGAGTCAACGCATCCACGCTCAATAGAGCTGGCCAAGTCGCCTCGTTTCTCATTGCGTTATCAACATGCAACGTCTTGAAATAACGTCGATGTAATTATAAAAATTTATATTATGGAATAGTTGTTCTATGTTTTGATTATGAAATAATACAGCAGGTATCAGCAAGTCATTGTATCTTGAGTGGCTTATACGCATAAGTCTTTATATGTATAGGCAAAAGTAGACGCGTGTGCCACCTAATTGTAGTGGCAGGTGTGCGGGCATCTGCCGCCCGATGGACTTGACTTTAATAATTCCTTTTTTACCATCATACACCGGGATACCTATTTCACTGGTTCTTCGCAATATTCTCCGTTGGCAATACTTTTTATTACACCAATTAATACGCCAGTAAAAAGACAACTTGTAGATTTTAAGGGGGCAGCTGTAAATGTTAAGCCCTCTTTTTTTAAAAGAAAGAATAATGACTAATTAATTTTTAATCTTTCATAATCTTATATAATTAGTTAATATTATAATAATGACAATTAACAAATTAAAGCTACACAACCGTTTAGGTCTTTTATATTAGTTTTTTGGAATAATTTAATCACACAGTTACAAAAAATAATTAAAATAAAGTAAACACATTTTTGCCATAAAAAGTAATCATAGTTATTTGGGTATAAAATTTTTAAAGGTGTATTCACGTTAAAATCTTTTGTAGATTTTTTTTTTGCTGAACCTCAGTTGTTCAGTGTAAATCTCAAAGTTACATTTTGGGACACGAAGCTCTACCTGAGTTACAATAGGGGTTGCTCCCCAGGCTGCATATTGCATCCAAAAAAAGGGTCGTCTATACAAAGCGATACTTTGGGTTCAGGTATCTCTATCGTTCTGTATTCGCTTATGGTATGCAAGGGTGTCCAGCTACTTTGTTTGTACTTTTTCCTTGTTTAATGTTACTCGTTATTTTAAACAATTATGGTAGTTAATACTTTTAGTTTAGTTTTCTAGTTAGTTCAGAAGATTTTGAGTCGGTTAAATGCTAAGAAAATATATTCTTTCCTTTTTTTTTAAGAGCTTTAGTCTGTCAAAATTGTTTAATTACAAAGATAACTATAACTAATATTTGTACGTATTTTTATATACTACTATATAACTTTGTACGTATAAACAATTTTAATAATCGTGTTAGGAGTTTACAATGGCTACCTGATACATATTTATATTTCTTTCTATATAAGAAGGCAGATTAGCTAGTTAGTAGTTACCAATCTAGTTTGAAAACATTAGCATTATTTTAAGTATACTGTTATATAATAATTAATAATATTGAGTGATAAGTTTTTATCTAGACGGCCCTTATGTTTTGCAATAAAATGCATCTTTAGAACCTGAATATCCCTAGATAGAGACAAACATTATGTAAAATATTTTTTGAAAACTTGTAGCTATACTATAAATTAATGTGATGTATGTTGGCTTTTGCAGGGCTCGGGCGGCGGGTGCGGCGCCAAACGGCGTGGCAGCTCATCGTGCGAGGGCGGCGGCAAGGTCGCTCGCTTTGAGGATTCGATAGCGCGGTTGGAGGCGGTGGCCGCCGGCGCCGGCGGCGGCGAGTGCTGGCGCGAGGACGAGGAGAGGCGCGCGTGCCGACGGCGCTGGTGCGGCGGCTGGTGCGGCGCGCACGACACCATCCGTGCCGAGAACGGCAAGTCCTACCTGGAGCTGGGCGGCGCCGCCGCGCGTGCCTGCTGCGACGGCCGCGCCGCCGGCCGCTGCGCCTCCAGGCGCTGCTACCGCGAGCGACGGTTCAAGATGATGAACTTGTGTGCGCTCAAGTTATCGCGCTTCCGCCAAACAGCGGATCCTTCGCTACGGCGCTCCGTGCTAGTCTGCAATACTCTGCGAGGCATCGAGCGAGAGATGGAGCGCGAAAGTGCCGAAGAGGCGCCTGCGCCCTTCGAGCCGGCGGCCGCGTGCGCGGCACGTTGCGAGGTGCTCAACGCGCGAGACCCGGCTGCGGGCCGTGCGACTCCCTTCCCGGCGCCGCCTGCGCCCGACCGAGATTCGGGCTACGACGACGACGAGCAACGGACCATCAACTGGGGTTCCGTGCTAAGTCTGTCATCGCGCTCGGCGCTAGACCCTCCCGAAGAAGCGTGGAGCGAAGACTGGGGTTGGAGCGAGGACAGTTTTATGCGACACATGGTGCCGACGAGTTAGTGGGCGGCGCGCGGGCAGGACGCGCCCGCGCCGCACTGAGCGCCTGTGATAGCGGTGGCGCCGCGCGCGCCAGCTGAGGCACGCCGCGCGGCGCGGCGAGGGCCGCCCGCGCGGCACATCTAGTCGGCGACACGCCGCCACACAGTCAGTAGTTAGTGTTATGTGATTACTAATGGGAAGGTGCTAGCTTTGGACGACACACGGGACTTGATCGCGAGCCGAGTTATTTTTGATAGTTTTATTTTGTTTAAGTGAATATGGACAGGAACGAGTGTGACTTTAATGAAGACATGTTAGTATGGTTAACGATGAACTCGGGTGTTTGAAATTTTTGTTGAAATTATTATGTAATTAATTAGATAAATGCTATATTTATTACGTTGAAAGAGAGGGGGATGAACAGTGACATTAAAAATTATTTCTGTCTTGATATTTTCTATCAGATGCATCTCGAGGATAGGCCGGGTGGGTTATGTTTTTTTAGTCGATAGCACTGTCGCATTCGTGAAAATCTGATTTTGTATTAAACTGAAATTTATTATAATGAGAACAACAATCGCTTACAGCTATTGGTTTTACAATTTACTATATTATTATACCTTTAGACATCCACAAGTCACCATACAACAATTCAGATACTTATATTAAATTGCGATCGGATTAATAAATGTGTGGACGTGAGCCGAAAGTGGTGACGTTTTATAATGTAAAGGCCACTTACCACTGCAGGGTGCAGACTGCACTCCAAACTAGTAATGAGCTGTTTGTTAGTGTCGAACAAATTGTAATTAAATGCATAGTAAGTACTTAAATTAACTGACGACCTTTCATTAGTTCCGCATCCCCTGCTCCAGGGCGGCACTGCAATTGGGTGTCAATTAATTAGCCTTACCGACGGTGATCAGATAGTCTCGCGACTGCGTGATTGAGCGATTGGAATTTGTATCAAGGTTGACAATTTTTCTCATTGTACTTAAACATTCCTGAGATGGAATTGTAAAACGAAATCTGTCCAAAAACCCGACGACCTTCTAACGATAGTATCATCTTTACTTACATACAGTTAAGTACATATTAATTAAGATTACTAAATCGTTGTAACATGAGTTTGCATAAAGAATATTTACTACAGCTATCAGCCACTACAGTTCCTAATAATGTATAAAGTTTAAGAGAATGATGTAGTTTATTTGCTGCGTTTAACTTAGTTTTATATTGACGTTCGTTAGACGGCGGTCGGGTTGACCACAGTTGTAGTAGACTAGCATCAAGACTGAGGGGTCTTGAAACAAGGAATTTGACACATCGAAATGTTATATGTAACAGCAACCCGATTTCTCTAAAACGAGAGATCTAGTCAACACATAAGCTGCTCCGTCGAAACAATTGTGATTCTTTTGGCGGCGCAGACATGATATGTTCTGTCATTAGCGTTATCGGGTTGTGACAACTTACGCGGAATGGGACGTAACGAAACTGTGTCATCAGGATATGCGGTCAGAACTGATACAACCGAATAGCAATGTCATTATATCCTAATTTATGTCATTTAGCTTCATTAAACATTTTCTAAAGCTTAATTTTTTCATAATTTGTTAAACTTATCATCAATGTTATACCTAGTATGTAATTCTAATTTTAAAATTCGACCGTTTTTCTAATGACACATTGCAATTCGTCTTTCCATTCCGCGAAATACGGAATTGCGACTGCATGGACCAAACATACCTACCTAGCACAACATTTAATAGAGCAAAGTACAAATTTCAATAAAGTAAGATGCATTAGTGCTGCGGCGCATGTTTGTCCACCGTTGTCAATTACTCAAATAATGAAATGTGATTCGGTAGCTAATGAGAGAAAACTATCTTAAATTTAGTGTACATATTATATACGGAGTTGGGCATTATGGCGCATTGATACGCGGCCGTTGTAAATAAATTATGTAAAGTAATAATTTTATTGATATTAATGTGAAGCGCGATGGGCGCGGAGACCGTGTGTATCATACGACCTCTATTCTGTCCAATACACTCAAGTACAGATTTAAATACTATTATTCATTTTTAATATAAGGTCTCACAAAAATTGCCAGTACAGAATCAAAATGTTGTAGTTAGTATCGCGAGTTACATACCCGCTGGCTACCGTTTGGTACTAGACTTCTTTTACTTTGAGTATTTTCTTACCATATTTTATTTTAAATATGTCCGTATGGTTGGTTGTGATGGTTTACTTAAGTAAGTTAGAAAATAATAAACAGATTTCACGTTAATATACTTTGTAATAAATCTTTTCGCCGTTACTATGCTTATGTCGCATAGATCTCAACAGATTAATTCTAAAGTACTTAAATAAGAACCGATTATATCTAAGTTTTAAAATTATCTCGACTGTACCAATTAGTGTAATTTGATCGTCTATGCGACAAAAACATAGAATGCTATAACTGCTTGCAATCATGTACAAAAGAAATTTTAAACTTCCATGTCATTCACTCGTAACTCATTTTCGCAATTGTCCTAATGTATAGAAATCATAATCCTTCTTATGTTCATAAAAATCATATTTTTATTTACTTCATACAAAATTTCATATAAGTCATCATCTCGACTTTTTCTCTTTATCATGTGACTTATTTTCTGAATTCAGTCCTCAGACATTAAAAGTAAGTCAACCCATAGGAAAGATTTTGTAATGATAATTAACATTTGTTTCGCTATTTATATTCTTTACCATTTTTAATAATTTCTGAAGCTATAAATCTATTCTCTCATCTCTTAAATCATTTTCTTTTCTATTTTAGTAAAATCTCTATCCCTAGTTCTCTTAATAGATCTCAGTTCAGGCAATAAGTCACATTTACTTGCCATACTCATTAGACCCCGTGTTGTGACCTACAGCAATAATTATTGTGTGGACAGTAGACGCTCTGTCATCCGTCTTCTTTGTTGGTGCGTTTCTAAGAAACTGCTCTAATCATACGTAACTTTACAATGACTTAAATGTAATTAGTGTTTCATTGCCATTGGTTACCAAAAATGACAGGATTTTTATTGAGAATTGTGTATATTATAGAAAGAATACTCACATTAGAACGTTGTGGAAGTAATTTTGAATGAGCTGATGGTGTACATCGAATTGTTATACGTTCCTCATAGAAGCCATTTAAAATTGTTTCAACGCGTTCCGGTGATACAAATATTGTAATATAATTATTATTTAAGCTATTGTGTCGAAAATAACAAGAACAGGAATAATTTTGTGAAACAATGGCACAAAGAACATAAATATTATATATTATAGAAACAGAAATGTGTCTATAAGAGCAATTTTTATAATAAATATTTACTGTTGATGAATTACTGGCTTTTAATTTTACATTTCCAATTTTTATAAATGGCGTCTATTAAGTCTACTTGACTGAAATATCCTAAGTCTAGCATAATATCACTTTCAAGCTAATGTGCAGCTCCAGCAAGGTTGAGGGTAATATATCGTACATACCTTGATATACCAATATTGAAGATAAAATAATATAAAAGTTTTTTATGAATCTATGATGCCTAAAGATTTTCGACTCTACCACAGCATACTGTGTCATCCGCATAACAAAGTCTTTAGGGACATGGTAGTTGTGTGCACCAAATCTGTGGTATGGAGCGATAAGTCTCTTTATAAAGTGTGTCTTATATTTGCCATCATCATAATCGGGTTGTACATTACAAGATCTTGCTTTAATGAACACCACTGAGAGTTCACACTCGATGAAATTATGGTAATTATTATTATTATTAATTATGGTAGATTAATATCTATACTCTCAATAGCTACTATAATACTCTCAAGAGCTTGAGGTCGTTTCATAGTGTCGACATTTATATACTTACCTACACAGATTTATGATCAAACACTTGAAAATAACTTTCTCAAGTGTTTCTGATATTTCTTATTGAAGTCGTACAAAAAATGGTGAAACTGTATATAAAAAGGTATTATGCTTGAAGTATACCGTACCCTCAGATTATACTTAGAACATAAAATCTGTGACCGTGCCATAATTTGTAAGTTTATGTGGTTGTCGCACTAGTCGTATCTCAATCATAAATACACTATACCCTGAAACAATATCAGGAGACTGGCTGCTACACTCGTTCACCAGGCAGTAAGGTAAGATGAACATTAGTCCGAGACGATTTATTGTTAATCCTGGAGCATTTAAGAATCTGCTCATTTACCACTTTTGAAACCCACCAAAAGCTCGAAGCTACAAAAATCGCCAATATTAGCAAACGTACCGTGAAAAGAGTATAGAGACAGTTGAATTAAGACTTGTAGACAAGAATAGGATCAAGAGTTCTTCAGACATAGAGATGAGAGTAGAGATTATTTACCTACACAAGAAATATATTAAGTATAGAGACTATTTCCTTGTAGCATCCAAAAAGTCTTTACCCAATCCACAATTCCCTTCTTTGCTTTAAGCCTCTTTTTCTTCCGGAATTCCAAAATAAGGGAGGTGAAGTTTCATGAGTTATGGGCATCCTGGATGGCGATAATCATACACTTGCTCGCCGCCCTTATGATTTTTATAAAAATCTCCAAGTACCTTCCTTCCTATCTTGAGAACATAATATAATTTTGTTATATCTTAATGCATAATAATCTCTTCAATAGCCAGTACAAATTGTAAGCAAGTAGCGGGCAGCAATTAGTAATTACTAATTAGTATAAAACTCAAAAGCATATTACTTGGTTTTATGAGTTGACTAGTAATAGGACGATGACCGTCAACCCTCATGTTATAAAGAAGTAAAATGATGGTGGGCGGCCAACTAAAGAATTTGTCTTCGTCAAGCTACATGTAAAAATATTTTCTGGCGGATCTAAAAGAACTTTCCCAAAATTCCCTAGATAACTACAAGACATAAATAATTTTTGCAGACAAAGTCATCAAATAAATAAAACACATAATAAATTTTTAAATATTTTACTATCACATAAACGGTAAACAAAAACTTATACCCTGTTTTGTCCAGCTTTAATATTTCACAGATATAGTTTAAGGAAATATAGATAATTATAAAAACGTATACAATTTAGATAAAAGGCATATCTGCTACATACAAATGGAGCCAGATATTTACGCTTAGTACTCGTATTATCTAGTTCGCTTGAATACCATGAAGAGTTCTCTTGTGCTTCCACATATCACCGGAACGTCTAAAAAGAATTACAATTTGTTATTACATTTGATAAAAAATAGATATTATAATAATGAAAGATTTTCGCACCGGGCGCCACCCGTCTAGGAGAGTGACACCCGCCTCTATACGCTTTCTTACGCTTTTTTAATTATTTTATCCTAAATACCTTTAGTGATGGGCTAATAAGGTTCTGGAATGGAGGCCACGTTTGGGAAGAAGCAGCGTTGGTCAACCAACAACTAGATGGGATGACGATTTCCGTCTAGTGACCGGTTCAGGTTGGATGCGATTAGACGGAGATCGGGCGGATTGGCGTTCATTGAGAGAGGCCTTTGTCCAACTATTGATTGATACAAGCTGAATATGATGGCGATGATGATATGCCTTAAAAAGAAGCTCATCAATTCCAGTAATACAAAAACATTCCCATCAATTTCTAATATTTAAAGAACCTAAAAAAACGTCATTACTTCAAATAATGATATGACTGATCTTTAAAATGCTTGGCTCTTAGAGTGATAGGGTGACACCAATATCAAAATTGTAAATATTCGCACCGGGTGTCACCCACGCCACTACACCAATGGTCTAATTTACAAGACATTTTCATGTAAAAGTTCCGTGATTACTCTTTTTAGATTTCAATACATCCAACGGACATAAAGAAAGTAAAAAATATTTATATACAACACAAAAATATTATAGTGCAACTTGCAAGCCGGTCTTCTATTTTGGTCCTTTAGATTGAGAACTTTTTCTTATTTTTAGAATTTTATTTTATCACGGAGCTGGGAAATCAGTGGTCTATGAATAGAAGAATTTGTAATGCTCCTATTAAATATTTACTACTAGTGTTTGCCCGCGGCTTCGCCCGCGTGGATTTTAGTTTTCCCGGGGA
>DWQD01000122.1:0-10229 GCA_018252415.1 Jalmenus evagoras | reverse complement strand
AGCGTAAACTATAGCTTTGTGCACTTCAAACAAACCGTTTTATAGAAAATGGATAATGTATAACTGTTTAAAATTTTTGGAGCTATTTTGCAATATAACATACATATAGTGGGCCCCAATTTTTTTCTGTTCGATTGGTGGTAAGTAGTAAATACCTATCAATTTCGTACTAGATCATTGGTCAATGTTGACACATAACACGAAACCCTGCGTAAACAACAACATTTTACAACAACTTACAACAACAACGCTATAGAAGCGATAAAATCGTGCAACCTGACACAGCTCTGTGGACCGCACGACATGGCATTACGTCAATATCGACCAATGAGGTAGTCGGTACGAACTTGATATTTGACGGGTATATTTTCTACCAATCATAACATATTAGGCCTGCAGTGCGAACCACAAGAACGAACAAACCAGAGTCCGAATTCTTTATCACATCTAGTTAGGAATTTAAGTGGTTTCCTTCTTACAACTTAAGACTCCATTCACAAATCATGGCTTTAAACACGAGAGGGCAGGCTAGTAGGCATCCTACAGAGATCTCATCCGTCTTCGCCCATACTCTAACTTACAACTATTTGGCACCAGACCGTGGTTAAGTATAACCATACATTAAATATATATAAATCGTCTTACTAAATAAAGCAAATCACAGAAAAATGCTAAATGAGTGACCGAGACCGCGCTGCGTTGCTCTCTACTTCATAACTACTGTTATAGATATACAATGACACATTCGCAGAAAACAAGCAAAGACTATTGGCCCGACTATCACCTCTTATAATTTTAGTGTTAGTTTTACAACAATTTACATTAAATCCCACCATAAATTGTTAAAATTAACATTAAAAATACTAGTACGAGTACTATAGTACTATATAAGAGGAGATGGTTTTGCTCCAGTTTTGTACTACAATCACTTTTGACCGTCATTACCTACGAGCTACATAATAATACAATTCTAGGAAAATATTGTTATAATGCCACCTGGTGTATTTAACGTAAAAAAATTAAAATAAAATGTATTTTTAACAAACGACTAAAGCGTTAAAAAAATATTCGTAAGTATTACAAAATAGTCTAAAACATAGCGATGCTAGGACCAAATTATTAAGTAGTGGGTTCTGCTAGGTTATTGCTTCACTGCGTTCGTATTCGCGCCATGTCTAAAATCCACGATTACAACTGTTTCATCGACTTCAGTTATTGATCTCAGTAAAATATTTACAATTTGTCATCATGAGGAACAGCCGAGACCAGCGCAGCGCAGTCCCGCGGTTATCTTACTGAGCTTCCATCAGAGGAGACGCGACGGCGCCCGAGTGCGTCCGCTCGGGGCCCCGCACACGAGTATATTATGTTAATTGTTCGATTATTAGATTCGTCGCATTCGATTTCGATTCTGAAGAATTCTAAAACTTACTTAAAAGGCGTAAAGGAAGCTGTTATACATTATGAATTTATGAATACGGGGCTGGGTGCGTTAAATTGATATAAATTTTTAGGCGGTTGAGATTTTGAAGAAATAAAAGGGAAAGACTTCAAACGTCCAACGATATATCGACTGTAATACGACAACACGGCGTCAAAACGCGAACACTTACTCAGTCAGATACGAGGAACAATATAAAAATATACATCTTAACACTAAGATAGACTAATGGAAGTCGCTTTAACGTCGATATGAATAGTCACCGATCACTTATTGCTACTAAATTATAATAACTTCTAATATGGCAGTTTATTCGGAGGTCGCGCGCGCGAGCGACTGACGCCGGCGCCCGCCCGCCGTTTGAGCGGAGCTCTCAGCTCTCTCGTACCTACCTACTTTAACGACTCGTAATATTTTATGACAATAATATTTTTATAATTCATAATATAGTATCGGAAGTCTTACAAGTTATCGTTGCATTTAACAATTATACTATTCAAATAAAACGGTAAATGTTTCCAATACACGTTCCGCGGTCGTTGCGGAGTACCGATCATAAGTAATCTGTCGTGCGAGCTGCACGCCCGGCCGCAGCTCCGTTCACGCGCCAGGCGGTCGTGCCGTCGTCTGGTGTGTGGACTGTCCGCCGGGAGCAGCGGGCGGCGGCGCGGACGGCGGCTAGAGGTCGGCGCGCAGGATGAGCAGCGCGGGGGCGGGCGGGCGCCGCGACGCCACGAACTGCGCCTGCACGGCATCCCAGCGGGCGTCGCGCACCGCCCTGTGCTGCGGCTGTGTCGCTCTGTGCTGTGCCGGCGGCGCCCTGTGCTGTGCCGGCGGCGCCCTGTGCTGTGCCGGCGGCGCCCTGTGCTGCGACTGTGCGGCGCGACGGGTCGAGCGTGCGGTGCGGCGCTTGCGCTTGCGCCCTCCGCGAGACGACCCCGCCGGGGCCTCCTCCTGAAACGTTACGATTTACGATAAGAGACAAATATAAAAATAAAACGTCACCTCGAACCCGTATAGTACCGCTGTATGTGTTCGTTAGGTAAAGCAGGGTACGGTTGGTGAAGCACCTGCTAGAAAATCTTGTCGAGGATGGTGTACATCCGCAGGTTGGCCTTCTTGCGCCAGCCGGGCAGCGCTTCCCGCGAGTCGCTGTCGCTGTCCTCGTCACACGGGGCCGCCTTCTCGCTCGCGCAGCCGCACGCGTCGGCCGGTTCGTCCGCCAGCGCGCCCGCGTCCGCGCGCCGCGCCAGCCGCCGCGCCATCACGAAAGCCGCTATCTGTAAACGACAAAAGTAAAAAGTAACAGGACATGAAGTAAATTGAAAAAGTACTGTGAAGTGAGGGACAGGTGCTAGATTGGGGAATTTAGTGTCCAACAGCAGCGTGACAGTTAAATTCAAATTATTTATTTGTTCAAATTGTAGGTACATATAATTTGACCACATTTTGAACGCTCCGTCTATGGAACTTGAGATTTCCTCTATACACTCCATAATAAGTGTGAATGGTGATTTGCCAACGATGATCGCATGGAGTTTATTAATTTGACAGGCGCTCCTATCTGTCAAGCTACACGTGCAGCTCTTGGTGTAAATACAGAGGCAACCAGACCCTGATCATCCACGAGATACATTTTCTTATGAGACTTTACGTCCCGCACCTCTTACATTCCTACAAATGAAGTACAGAAGCGATGTGGTGCTCACCTGCAGCACGATGCCGACCAGGCCGAAGATGACGATCACAATCGCGTTGTTGGGCGCCTCACGCTCCACCTCCTGAAACAACAACACATTGATCTTATTCACCTTAACTACTCTCATTCTTGCAGCAGTTGCTAATATAGATATTGTTAAGAAATTAAGAGTGACTGGGGTTGTCACTAATCGTATACTCTGTGGTCGTCACTATTGATATACTTTGTGGTCGCGAGATGCTTTTTGGCGCGCGCTCGGATCAGATAGAGATTGTTATAACCATATACTACTATTTTATATTAAAGACATTATTTAGAGGCTATTTTATTTTGTACCTAATTTGTTTTGATAAATTGTTAAGAATTGTTTTGTATTTCTTCTTCTTCTTTAAAAACCAATTTGACTCCTGATCTATAAGATCTATAAGAATATAGTATACAGGTAGAATAGAACTAGACATTTCCCTCGTTAAACGACAAGTGTAACAGTACACAGCCTAACAATGTGACAAAGTGGATGTTACTTGTAAAAAACATATAATAATTTCACATTAATTACATTTTTGGTTACGATCGCTATGACTTGTCTAATGCCAATGACTTGTTATTTTTTTTAAATTAAAACTAATTAAATGGTACACTGTGTAAAGCCGTGCCGGTATTTGTCGTTTAGTGTGTGGTTACATGTTGTGAGTGGTTAGTGGTTTTGTTCACGCAAGTGAGAGTGTCACGTTACCTCAATTAACATCGATTAGGGAATTCCCCCTCACCACCATGCTCAATAAAACATTTTAAGTTGAGTCACCATATTTGTTCAAAACTACAGTTTACATTCACTAAGTAGGTAGGCAATTACTAAAAAACATAACAAGTAATAATTTCAAAGGCAATCAGAGCTGAACTGCTGAAGTACCGCCTCTTAGGGCTGTATTATACTTTAAAAGTTAATTTTAAATTAGATTACTTTGAAAACAAATTATTGGTCTATCTTAGGTAGTTTTATAAAATAAAAATTGTTGCTTTACAACTACGATATTAGTTCCCGATATTATTATTAGTAATTGCCGCAGTAGGTACTTTACGCTAATTTTAAGACAATATTCATTGGGACCTCGACTAAACGAGACCCCAATCGATGCTGATTGATCGCTATTAACGCGGCCAGGAATGCGCCGCGCCGGGCTTCTCCGCTATCGATCAATTGCCGCGTTCAATATACAATCGGAATTGCCCGCTGAGATAACGTTCACAAGCAGATGGCGCCCACATCTCACAACTCACCGCTGCACTGTCCTTATAGATTCGATAAGTTACGAGCGTACCTAGGAACAAGCCCACATCGTATGTACAGCGTGTATTGTATGGATTATGGATATGGTAAAATAATTTGTAAAAAAACATGAGCACGTGATTCAAGAGAGTTTTTTATCATCTCAAATAAAAATTGATGACGATCTTTTATTTCTGCAACGAATGATCGGCACGAGCTAGTCTAGAGGTGGTTTCGTCTAAGGGTGGTGTGAGGGTGTTACCTCGAGCATGTCGTAGAGCGGGCGCGCCACGTCCCGGTAGCGCTCGACGGCCAGCAGCGCCGGCTTGAGGTCGTGCAGCAGGTCGACGCCGCGCCGCGCCAGCTCCGCCTGCGGCGCCGTGCGCCACCAGCTCACCAGCGACGCCGCCATCCACGCGCCGTACGCCACCTCGCTCGCCGCCAGGCACGCCACGCCCACCGAGTACTGCACGCAACACCAACACACGTTCAATATAAATCACAAAACTTTCCAACGTGTATGACAATTGCCACTGAACATTAAGCTTTGCTAGTCTAATGTGAAACGTAAAGTAAGCTATCCATATCATCGACAGTAAAAAAGTTCCAAAATAAAAAAGAAAACTAATAAATTAAATAATCTGCGTCAAGAGGTCAGCTGATGTGTTTTGTTGTAAAGCAATACATAGACCCAAGTTTTAAAAATTGTAAGCATTACAAGGGTTCATTTAAAATAGATTTCACCTTTACATTATCATCAGCCCATTATTGTCAGCTGTTGAACATGAAACTCGTGCAACCACCAAACTGAGCGTGCAGGTTCGCAACCGCAGTGGATTTATGATTGCCATTTACTATTTGTGACTGACTGCACTCGATTGCACTCTATATGCGAGGGGGGGGGGTGCTACTAACAATGTGCAGGCAAGTGCGTGCGGCGCGGTGCGCGGCGGCGGCGGCGAGGTAGACGAGCGCGGCGAGCCACAGGCCGGCGGCCAGCACGTAGGCGGCGGAGGCGCGGTACTGCGCCGCGCACAGGAACCGGAACCACGTGTACGTGCTGGGGTCCCACGCCAGCCGCGCCGCCGTCGCCAGCAGCGCGCCGCTGTACATCTGCAACAACCAACACACACTCCTCAATACACAGACTTCACATGAAAAGGACACAAGGAATTATTTGCAACAGCTATAAACTATCTTTATCATCATCCTTTGCCCTTCAATATCCCGCCCGCTCATGTTATCAAACGTCAAGATGATCGATCAGATCAGTATCAAATACTAGAATCAATTATTGTCACCCCCATTCTAAAACCTTATTGGCGCATCTGCCATAATTACTAACACTACAACTCCAGTCGAAAATCTTGAACTTTTATGCCGTGATGACAAAGAGGAGTTACGCTACGAACTATTTAGTCACGAAAATTTTATTTTCTTGGTGTGTATACTACGAGCTGAAGAGATGATACCCTAAATAAGTTACAATTATAATTTAGTATTAGCACTTATTTAATAAAATCAAATCTTTTTACTTCGAAACACTTGATAATATGAGATATGAAATATTACATAATAATACAGAGGGCCCGTTGTCAAACAACGGTCTATTGTAATAGAAGATGCCACCACAAAGAGCTTTATATTGTAATCCGAGCTGTTATCTCCACAGGCACGATGTCGTCAGTAACAACTAACAACGAGAGGACTCACCGACTCACCGACGGGTCAGTCGCCAGTGACCCGCGCGACCTCCGCACCGGCGACTCGCCGAAACGATTACTGTCAGTACTGTTAGTCTCGGGGTCTTTCGTATACATATTACATAATAGCTTTCTTTATATATCGTTTTATAAAGGCACTTGTTTCATAAATATAATAATCGCTGACTCGTCTGCGATATGTACTCAATTACATCTTATAGTCGTACAGTACAAGTCTTTATTGAGATGCAAATTTTATTGGCACATAACATGACTTATTTACATAATTATATAAATATAAAGTCTTTCATGTTTGTTTTATTATAACTGAGTAAATACACATCTTGAACTTTTTATGGGTTATTTTATACATATACAAGATAATGACTTAAGATATATATCTAGTTTAAAACATAAACTAAGTTTTATATTGTATATCGATGAGATTTATTACTGAGAATCTGGCTAGCTGGTCTAGTTTTGCTAGATTTACTGATAAATAAAAATATTATGTGTGAACGAGAAAAATATAATGAAATGAATCAAAGTAGAATCAGGCAAATATAGGTCATAAATATTATTAATTTTCTTTAATTAAAATGCAAAAATAACTTCTTGACTCTATTGCGGCAAAAAATTATCACTTATGAGCTTAATCTTTAGTGCTTTTAGCTTTAGTGCGGTAGACCCATCGAGCTGGTCATAATTTGAATTTTAACAATTATTTACATTTGCATGAGACCATTTCTTTCTCTTCCTATCTTCTGATTAAATTCGTTCCAGGTCCCAAGACAGTTTTAAGCATATCTCTTGGGCTCCCGGAGATCATATCAGAGTCGTGTAGGGCAGGCCGCTGTCGATCCTGACAACGCAAGAATAACAGCGGCGGCAATAAGTGATGGGCCAAGCCTGTATACAAAAAAATTGCATACGTGGCCACGGGTTCAACACAGAGTAGGAGATTTATTCTATTCCCCACACAACATAATATAACGTATTAGGTTAAAGTACTTATTATATAATACACACATTATAAGTAAGTACGTATAATCATTGATATGCAACGAATAAATTCATGTTGATCATAGTGATAAATTCTCATAATTTGTTACATTATTATAACATGTGTGCGGAGCTTATGGTGACATGTCTTAACGATGGGTACTAATTGATCATAACCACTAGTAGGAACATATGATGGAGGAGTGGTCCGGTCGTCGACCCCTCTCGTTCACGTCTCCAGACGTCGTGTCGTCCGCTCGTCTCTGTGGCCGCCCCACCGCGTGCGTCACAACTCGCAATATGGACATCATGAAGATATAATAACTTATCTTACCGTCGTCATCATCAGCCCGATAACATCTACATTCGTGACACATGCTACCCAAATATGTTGCATTGTAAATAATTTTTAATGTATCAAATGAGAGACCCCACGTTGAAGACGATATTTTAGTAAAATTATAGAAATTGCTTAAGAGCCCTTTCTCAGTTTGTGCTATATGCTCTAAAAAGTTTTAGTTGTTTATTGACGGCATGACCAATTCACCAACCCGCAGTGGTCTAGCGCGTAGGTTCCCAAACTTTGATGCCCCATAGACACTTGCAGACATATTTGTTTTACCTAATATGGTAATTATTTTCCTAATCCATCTCCGACTAAAACGTCATGATTAAATTATATTTCATAATGCCTCGTCTGTTACTATGTAGTCATGTTTTTGACGTACCAACTTACACACACGAAAATTATCTGCATGATCTGTCCATTTACATCTCGCGCACGCCCATTTTTTTCCTTTTTCACGTGAACCCCTTGCAAGTGAAAACCGACCCTTGAATCCATAATATGAACTTTGAGAACCTATGGCGAACTACAGCCTAATACGCTTGTTAGTATATTTCAAAAAGCAAAGCTGGGCCTGCAAAATGGGTCGCGTAGTTACAACTATAGCTACTTAGGTTTGTTGAGGCAACTTCAGGGTATTGTAATTTATAAGTGAACAGCGATTGATATTCTGTACGACGTAGTTGGACACAATTTTTACAAAATGACTTGTTTATCGAATCACGTAGCAATCGGCGCGGACGTGACCGACTGGTTTTAACGTTTGGTTAATGAGTGTCTCGTGGTTATTGACATGTTTGTGCTAATATTTTTATCATTACCATAATCGTTTTAATCTTATGTTTATCTTATACTAGTGGTTTCTCGCGGCTTCGCCCGCATATTTTTTTGTAGATGAGAGGAATGTCCTTTTCTGTAGGTACCTCTAACAACATGTGCAAAATTTCATGATGATCGATTAAGTAGTTACAACGTAAAAACATAATAAACAAACACATAAACAAACTTACAATCGTATTTATAACATTATTTAGGATTTACTATAGTTAACATTATGCTTGCTGTAACGAGAACAGACCACGAAAATCTACGGATTTTAAGCACACAATACCTCACTCGCATAATAAGAGATTTATTGTTTAACAAATATTTTAAAACCTTAACTACTGTTTGTAATTACAGGTATGAGCTAATGGTTAGTCATTACAAAATACCTAACCTAACTGTATCTGTACCTACATTTATGAAATGAAAACATATTGCATATGAACCGCTGCACGTGATACATTTGTTGATTGTTCCTCGAGTTGATCCCCAGATTGATTTCTCGAGTGTAACAACAATTTTTCAATTAGGCTAGGTCAATATATTCTAGGTCTACAGTCATTAGGCTAAGATTATAAATGCACTATGGAAACTGCAAATCATCATCGTCATTTGATAATGAAAAGCTTTATGTACCTATAATGTATAGAAAATATAAGTCTAAAAAATCTTGAATTTATTTCCGTTATCTGTTACCCGTAACACAAGTTCTTACTTATTTACCACGGGACTGGGTTAACGTGGTGTGATTGTTTATAAATATTTATTAATTTAGTTATTTTACTGCGATTAATCTTAGAACTATTGAGTTAACAATTACTATAACGGTTCAGTTTAAACTTTACTTGTCGTTGATTCTCTGTTAGAACCAGTTAATAGCCTCCAGATCCATCCTGACTATAGTATATCGCATACTTTGTAAAGTAAATAGCTTTAATTTTATCCTGTTGTTTAGTTTAGATCTATAATCAAGATTAGACAGACATTATAAATCGAACAATACTGGCGTGTTTGTGAAATAACGTTTAAGTATTTCTTATGAGTCGCCAAAATCATTACATATTCAAAAGGAAACTCTCATTATACTGTGTCAAAAGAAAATGTTTTGGCATCCCTGGAAATGTGGCAGCAGCTGACTACTTCAACTAAATGAATTATAAATGAGCTGCCATGATATTGTCGGCCCTATATACCACGGTGATAAGAAGTTTGTGATGGCGCGTCTCCCGGGGGGTGTGAGGGGGTGGGGGGAGGCAGCTGCGAGTGCGGGACGTCGCCGCTGCCCCACTTACTCATTGTTTACATTTGCACGGCCAAGGATGCGAGATAACACCAGGGTTGGCACACACAAGTTTTCTACTTGTTTTGTTTTCACTTACTTTCACCTCCAGATGGTAGGACTGTGATCATTTTGGATCCTAAAATCTAGATTAAAAGTTTTATGTCAATATTGTAATTACATTCATTTTGCAGATTACAATTTAGTGCTATCATTACATTCTGCCGGTATAAAGTCTCTCAACACATTTCTGCTGTACAACAAAACGCTATTTTATTTACCAGTATGCAATACATACTCAGGCTCCACGATACACAACCACAAACAATGATACTATGGCATACTTGTTACCAGCACAACTAAGACCATCTATTTTTGGCCACAACTCAAACTATAGCTACTATGTAATTTGAAAAAAAAAAATAAGCTGAGTAAGATTGTAAAATACGAAATTAAAATTAACAAAACCCTACAGCAGCGTCCCTAACTCCGATGAAGTTTTTGCATAATCAGTCGACCTCCAGCTCAGAAACATTGATGCGCTAAACTGTCCGCGTGTCTCACCAGCACCGACCTTGGCGTATTCCACTAAACCTCACAATGGCGGCCACACTGTTTTCCTCCTACACTTGTAATCACTTACCGCAAGTCATTTCTTTTACGT
>DWQD01000121.1:0-10239 GCA_018252415.1 Jalmenus evagoras | reverse complement strand
AAATATGTTTACTTCATCCTAATAATTATTTTCGTTTTCGAGATAGCAGTGTATATATACAAGATTAGCTCGTATTATATTATAAAATAATGAAATATGGTATAAAATTCACAAATTAAAAATTATAACATAATTAAAATACACTTCGTTATAAATATAAGCAAATAAGTGAAATGTAAAGCTGTGTGTGGCGCGAAAAGAAATTCGATTGCAATAAATCAAAAAGCAAAAAATATGTTACTTGAGTCCGTTGTTTGTATTGCACGAATATATTATAAGCTGACATTGTTTCAAGTTTAAAAACTTGCATTATAAGCTGCTTAGACTGGTAATACATACAATATTTTATAATAAGATACATTTAATTAAATTTCACAATATTATTTATAATTATTAGAGTAAGTATTTATAATAAGCAAAAATATTACATGATAAAAATATTGTAAACCTAAATATACGAACAGCAAGAAAAAAAAAAACACAGAATGTTGTATTATGGAATAAAGTATCTTACTTTCCTTATGACTCTACCACCCAAACCGACAACGACGTAAAAACAGTAAATGACATACGCCAATATGCGAATTCACTTAGTAAATTGAGAAATCAAGGGAGTTTTTTCCACCGAAAAACTGCTCTAATTGATACTTTATTCAGTGCTTTTACTCTTTGGGTGGCGGAATATAAAATATCTGCTATGAATATGACACCAACGATGAAATATTGAAGCTTTTTTACTAACCTTTGTTGATATTAATGTTTATTTTAACGTTTTATACACTTCCTTATTTTTATAACTTCATTTTATCATCATCGGCCGGTTATCGTTTAATGTTAGATACGGTCAAAAAACACAAATGTTAATGTAGTTTACTCATAACTATTACGTACGGTAATCAGGCAATCACTTTTGTTTACTTAATTAAGATCGGAAGAATATATTGCCATCATTCGGTGCGAACAAGGTGCCATATTCAGGTCTATCTCAATATCATTATAAAACGCAAAAAAACCTCGTCTCGTAGTTGAGTTTATCTCTAGCGTGGTGTTCATAAATATTTATTTATTATTTATATCTGTCATTGAAGCCAAGAAGCCAAGGCTTTCCAACACATGCCTTCGGAGGATTTTTAAGTTCTTTGGTCATGTAGCCCTCAAGCCTGCAGACGAATCTTGAATCTTCAAAAATTGACTGTCACCGGAAAAGTAGAAGGTAAAAGATCCAGAAATAGGTGCCCGATGCGTTGGACAGACCAAATACGCACCACACTCGACATGAGGGTTGCTGAAGCGGTTCATGCTGAAGAAAAACGGGGTAGATGGCGTAACATCGTACGTAAAAAGCTCATACCCTGATGGGTCACGACCCCCTGCTTTGGGGAATCGACGCAAAGAGGAGGAGGATCTGTCATTAAGGGACTGAACCTTTTCTAGGCCTAATTGGTTCAACTTTTGTAGCCTTGAAGCCTTAATATGCTAGATTAATGGCTAATGCGCCTTCAACGGCCCCCGCGTAACAAATATGATACTTAAAAAAACTACGTAGCCGTAAATTTGTATTTACATCACTAATGTAATTTTATGTATCATATTATCTAAATATTGCTTATTTACATTTTAGTCAATTAAAAATGTTTTTTAGTATAAGAAGTATGTAATCAGATGGTATTTATTTATGTAAGAATAATTATTGTAACCATATGATTGATTCATAAAAACTAACCCCTTTCATTAAACAATCCATTTGATGTCTCATTTAAAATCCTTTAAATTACAGCCTACAACATGTATTATTTATTTCCAGTTTATTTTTATTTTCATATCTTAGTATTGACTTAGATCAGTAATATACTTCAAGGTTATTTTTTTCTTTAATTAAAATAGTCCTTCGTGACGTACATTAATTTTACCCAAGTTGTTTCTCATGGTAAAAATTAACAACATAAGTTCCATCCTTATTAGATTTTTTATCGTTCCCAGATAATCGCATGCCTTAAATAAAAATTTGGTTCAACCCTTTGGGATGTCGGCCTTTCGTTTTTATGGGCCTACGACTTGCGAGCCAATGTAACCGATTGGATCAGTTTAAACAGTGACAAAATACTTGGAGCAATGTTCTTTTGTCGTCAACTTGGGTTTTGTGTATGCGTCGAGATTTATCCCATGATATTTTACCTCATGTCATTATTAAGACATCACTTACCCGGTGGCTGGAGATCTTACCGTTGATAAAATTTCGATCATTTATTCTGTACTTCAAATGAATGCTTGAGAAAATATTACTTATTTTTTATGCTCAATGGTTTATAGGTATTACACGATGATCAGTTTTTTTATTAGTTAACATTATTAAAACAATTTAATGACTATGAAACGTTTTTGTAAACGTCCTATTAAACAATTTTGATTTTCTAATTAAATGTTTAACCATGAATAATTAAATCTGATCATCATTAAAAAACGATTTTCCAAATGAATTGTCATTCAGTCAAAACAAATGTTAAATCACATATAAAAAGCACCGACCAAGCAAAGGAAACATTAATTAGTGACCCGCCCTTAATTAAATTGTAACGTCTCACCGAGTTTCCATGAGATCCTCTCTCGGTGGTCGTTCAGGTAATCGATGAGTGCACATGAACTTTATGATCCAGGTAATAAAGGTAACATTTTTATGATACAAGGTGATATGTTATATATAGAGTAATGTCAATAAAGAGGTAATTACACCTAATAGTTCCAGTTCCGAAAATATAATGTGTTAACTGAAAAACTAGTAGTATCGTCATCATCATCAACCCGTATTTGCCCACTGCTGGACAATATACGTCTTTCAATGAACACTAAGATTGATCCCCTGCTATTCCCAATCGTCTTGAACTGGGTACTGCACAACTTGACCAAAGTTCAACCAACACTCCGCCTTTCCGAACGCGGCCTCCGCTCCAGAACCTTATTGGCCCACCGGTTCCCATATTATAATATTATGCGAAGAATAAGTTAACAAAGATTATTGAGGCCCAACGGTGGATTGACACGGACTTATGATGATGATACTGCTTTTACTCAGTGCGACTGATGTCTGAAGTTCAGCTCTATGTCACTGTTACTATGATACAGACCTGTCATCAAGTCGAGCCTCGTACCCTATTTTACTGTCACTATGAGGCAGATCCGCCACAAAACTTAAATTAAATAAATAAGTTCACCTTGTCAGTTTCTTGCTCGATGTATGAGGCTAAAGTCCGTTTGACGATTTCTCTGTCACCTCTAGTCTTGAAGTTAGGAGATTTTTACGCCGCTTCCATAAGGCAAAAAATAAAAAAAATTACAGCACATTAAAATATATTATGGTAAAAAAATATTGCCTACTCTTTATTATAAACTGCCGGAGTTCTTGCTTCTAAAAATAGCGGAATGAGATTGCAATTTTTTGTTATGAATATTATATTTATGCTATTAATTTATATCGAAAAAAGCCGTTATGTTTATATCCAGATCTAACATAAAAAGTTCAACAGTACATTAAGTTTTATGAGTGGCAATATCCTGTAAGGAAAAGGCGTTAACCACAGAAAAAAAGATTTGTATTTGTATACAATTAAAAATATTTGGAGTTATATAGGGACTATCAAATAGTATCACAAAAAGTAATTAAAAAAAAGTTTATTTTATTTCAATGTGTTAAAGGGCGGAGCGAATTAAGATTAAAGGTTCAGAAGTTTAAAACATTCTGCTTTGCTTCTTGATTTGGTTGAAATTGTATTTAAAATCGGTTTGAGAGTTTTCTTTTACTTTTATTTTAATTTTTTTTTTCTTTACGAGACATTTTTGACTTAGACTTTTTTAACAAATTACCTACCAGACTATAAACCGGAACGACTTGGATAAAAATATTTAGATAACATACATACGTCGTATCTACATACAAATACATCCTAAATAGTATTGTTTAGTATGTGACATTCTATTTGTGTAAAAAAACCAAATAATATCTAGTTTTAATTACTATACTTTACTTAGTTTCATCATCTTAGTATTAGCATCCCTCATATGAATATAAAACGTTGGTTGTACTTAAACATGGTGGGATAACAATTCGAGATTAGCTAATTAAATTCAATAACACCACCGGTTATTGCCGACCGGTTGTTCAGCGTGCCAATTATAACTATTTATAAGTCATATGTTCAACAGTGGACATTTGCAGGTTGATGATGATGATATTAGTATTTAATGAAACCTTTTTTTTCGAATAAACTTAAATTTTATTAATATCTTCCAATTAAATCGAATCCAATATGTTACCTCAATTTTGTTTTAATATATTTTTACGCAGTTTTACAAATTAATACCTACAAACTTTCAATTCGCTTCTGTCGACTTGCTCCACTATTTAATTCTCAGCAAGGGATAACTCGTGCTGCGCTTTTGTCGTATAAATATCATTAATCAACGAATGTAGCCCTTCTAATATATGAAGAAAATTCACCCTTGTAAACTAATAAGGGTTAGTTAATTACCTAATTTTAATTTATGAATATGAATACAGGGATGGGCTTGGTAAAAGGCTTGAAAAAATCAAAAAATTATATGCTTGTTTAAATCATTACTATCTTCATCCGCTAAGAATTCCCAACTGCTGCTTCAAACATTGTTGTAAATATTTTGCGAAAACCGCTACTCTTGGAATGTTTTTCTTCTTTAAATCTTACCAAATAGATTGCAATACAAAAATATATAAAAAAAAAATCATTTTATAAAATAATTGCAACTAAGAGAGCTTGAAAAATTCTGAAAAGGTTGATACAGTTTTTATTAGGTGAATTAAGAATATAAGAAAATGAATGTTCTATGACAGACTAATATTTACTGAAGTATATTTTCAGACCAATTTTTAGCACATAATTTATAAAATGTTTCAGAACATAAAGCGATCAGAATATAAAAGTAGCATTTTGATCAAGTAAAAAATGGCTGTGTAGAAAATAAGCCTCAGGTAATTTCAAATTGCCATTTAATGATAGTTCAACAAATAATCGAACACCAAATATAGTGCTAGTTCAGAACATGTTCCTAAACATGTTTGTGGATGCTGTTTAAAAGTGGCTTCAGACTGCGAGTTGGATCATTCGCGTTAAGAATACTAATGAGCTCTGCAAACTATTTTAGAGCATATCATTAAAAAACAGCTCACATAATTTAAAATACAGTGGCGCTGATCTGGCATGCGTACATATATTTTGTTTGAAATTAAAATACACATCAAATGAAAGAGAGAGATATATAGATATTGATATGTATGACAAGGATCTCTAATGGCATTAAGGCAGGTGTCACGATACATCTGCGCATACGCACTGACCGGCACGTGCGTCCCCAAAGCCTTTAGTCCAAAACACACTTGCCAAACTTGTCAGAGATTTCTAATGACAAAATGTGAACAGATCCATTAAATTATTGAATATTCATATGTAACACGAGCCACATTCGTAGTTTATTAACCGGTTTAGATTTTTTTGGAATTTTTTCTTATACTTTCTTATAGGCAATAAAAAGTAGAAAACATATTATCGATAATTAGCTTTGGTCTCTAACAGTTCTATAAATACAGTTAACGTTTTTAAAATTCTACAAATACGTAATTAAATTCAATTTAATTAAGATAGGCCTGTAGTTTGCATACATAAGTAGATATTGCAGACGTTACACAGAGGGCTTTCCATGGGATGTGATTGACACTGGCGCTTAAGTAAGCGCCGTAATGTACCGTACGACGCGCTTATGCGTGGGATTTTATTCAGAACATAATGTTTTTATAATTTATTTGTTAATGTTGCTGTTTGTTATTTTTTTATACTTTATTTATCTATTTGAATTAGATATTTAATCAAATATTTACCATATCACTATCGCGATGACTCAGCCAGTTTCATTTTTACTATTTATGACAATAATATGACGGTTTATTGAAAAAAAAATATTAACTCAATTTACGCTTAATATTCTTATTTTAATCGTGAAGATATTTTAGTTTATTTTCTCAGAAGAGGTTTTACGTAACTCCAAAAATTAATTTTAATACAAAAACTAGGACTGCAGGTAAAATTACATAATCTAAAAATTTATCAAAGCATCGTCTGTGTGTATATCTTCCTACAAGTAAAAAATATTTATCAAATCCTGTCAAAAATAATTTAAAACCTTTTTTGAAAACTATGTAATCAGATTTGTATTTTTAATGTTTCTCTTTTCTAAAATTTTTATGTTTCTCTTTAAATACTTTAAGGCCTAAGATGTTTTTTTTAACAAAAACTACATTTAAAAAAATAAGACATAAAAAAATTAAACTGAAAAGCTAAAAGTAAAATTAACATTCTCAATCTTTATATCTAAAAAGCTCCTTAATAAGTAAGAAGCTCCTATAGCAATTACTAAGAAGCTCCTTAAAGTACTTCATGCAAGAAACTACTTTTGTAGCAGTGTCGATCAAACAAACAAGCTAATTATTATGTAAAGCGTAAATGATGTTAGCTTAATGCGCGGTGGCGGCGGCGCAGCAAATCCTCGCAGATATCAGAGACAAAGAGACTACCCGAACGGACATAGAGGGATGTCGGAAATGCAAATAAATATCGATATCGCTTTTGATATTTTTTTAAATATCGTTCTTTTCGTAAAAATTTGATGTATGAAATGAAATATAAATATATTGATACCTAAAAATCAATATCGTTCAAAAATATCTATATTTCGAAATAATAATATCAATATTTTTTCGACAAGCCTAATTACGGGCATACACGTGAAGACACCCGGCATTGACAGTGGCGTGCGGAGAGAGCGCATTTTTGGAATCATATTATTGTTTCTCGCTGATGATTTCATTTTGTATTTTTAGGTACTTTTGTTTTATTTAATTCTTTCTTTAAAGTAATTTAATAATCGTCGCCGATAGTTTATTTCTGACATGAATTGCGTTGACACATTATTTGTATAAATTCTCTTACGATATTTATCGTATTGTTTTGCCAATTTAAAACAGCTTAGCAAGTGCTGGCTTACTTCGATGAGATTGACTCCCCGGCACTTTGTTGGAAATGACTCAAAATTGTTTACATTTAAAGCGCTTAATTATTGAGTCTAAAAAGTTTACTTTAATTTTTCTTATTTATAATCAATTTTAAAAATTATCTCTAGTTTCAGACTCAGCCTAATTGATACCTTGTTAAGGTTCTAGATCAAAGAACGATATAAAAAGATAAATTGGTCGCAATTTAACGTTTTTATCATAATTGAAAAGTTAAACCTTGTCTGTTTTTTTTCTTAATATTTAAAAGTTAAGTGCGTGGCACGAGCGTCGGCCAATTTATAAGCAATTTTGTGAGCAGGAAGCTGCGCGCGTGCGACAGCCTGATTTCAATAATAAATCGATAAACTCGCAATTCACCGAACGTACCGTTTGTACGGCGCTAGTCTGAAATTATCGATATTGGTACAAAAGGGCTAGGGGCGGGGTACAACGGTTTACTGATGTCTGCTGAATTCTTATAGCGACAGAAACTGATGTTTTGGGGGCTATTAAGAATTGGCACTCCTCCGTTACGCTCTCATGATTTTTGTGTTATTTTATACGCCAGTCAACGTTAGTGGGTTACTGAACTCCAAGGTATTTTGTTGCCAATAATTTTGATTTTCATTTATAAGAAAATTACGCGCTCCAAAACTTATGAGCGTTCTAACGAAAATTTATTTTTATAGAAAATAATAGGCATGTAAAAATTATAAATCATATAATAGTTTTAAAATAAATTTATCCGAAAAAACTAACAAGCTTAAGTAGGTTGTCGGCTTGTTAAAAAGCTATTATTTCAAATTTTGACATATTTCAATAAACGTTTTAACACCTTTTCCCTTGAGGTATCATTAGGCTTATTATTATAACCCCGACACAAATGATCGCTGGATGCGATTCCGATCGATTCCACTCGAACTGGTTCGTTTCTGTTAACATCGAGATTATAAATGTTGAACCGTTACTTTGCTTAAACACTAACAGATGCACTATTCTTAATAATTTTATCTGATTTCTAAACTTGGTCATGACCATTTTTGTTTCTTTGCTCTATGATTAGTAAATCAGAAATAATAAGGTGCTTCTTTTCATGTCAGTTTTTTTTAAGTAGCATACACACGTTCTTAATTAGTGTAGTATAAGTTCTTAGAACAGATATTGGGTGAGGTATTTCCATTTGTAACATTCCTATTGCATCAATCTTACAATATTTAAAATACGTTTCTGTATTAATATCTTTGGATACTAGCGACCCGCTCTGGCTTCACATGGGTAAAAAATTATCGGCAATCGGATGGCCTGGACCGATTACGATTACGATTGACGCAAAGCACTGCCCTCCCTAAATGTTTATAAGTAGAATGATCCTGATAGAATATCTCCCATAGTGCTAAAATGATCATCAATTTTAACGTGTTGCTTTTATTATCTCATACTAATAATAAAAAAGTAATCTTCTAGCATTTTTGACCCTTTCTTGGGTAGAAGCAATCCGAAAACATTAGATGTAGATTGGAGGTAGCGAAGGTTTTTGATCAGATTCATTCCGGAATGCTTTTCACAAAGCTCTCCCTTATAGGCTTCTATGGGATTAAAGTTGTAGTTAACGTAATTGTAGTTAGTGGCTCGAACTCGGATTTTTATAATTCCTAAATGGTCGTGTATATAAGTGATTAAAGTACAATGTTGTTTGTAGTGAAAAGCTGAGAGATTTGCAGAAGACTAAAAAAGCCAGCTTGCGTGAACAAGTCTAAGTTATTGCTGTCTGCGGCGTGTGTTTATTCTTCTTGTCCATCTTACTTCTTTATATTTTATGTAGCTACCAAGAAAAAAATTAGTCTTAATCCAGATTATGACGAATTTAGTTTAAATAGCAAAGAAGTTTCCTATAAACTTTGACTAAGCGGGATTAAAGTCCTTTCGTAGAGCACGGCAAGTATAAGTAATCCTGCGAGGAAGCAAAACCGTTGTCTTGTATCAAGCTGCCATCATTTCTCACTTTACATTCAAAACCAAAGAATAAGAAACTAGTTAGAAACGGTATTACGCGATATAATAAAAGCATTATAATATACATATTTTATTACTTGTTTAGAAATATTCTTATTCACTTTTGGCTTATCATCTAAAATAACGACAACACTATCATTACAATTATTTTTAGTACGTTTTGATTATTTGTATTAATTAAAATCTGAATATTTTAATTTAATAGCGCTCATGTGAAAACGTGGCTTATGTTTATCCGAAGAGACATTAATAGCTTGTAGTTTTTGTACTTAAAATAAAATAAGTTGTTGAATTTTGAATTACATGTTTTAGAGACTATTAAAAATTTAATTGAATATTCATAAATTAACACATAAAAAAGCAATGTACAGATACGTTTGGGGAATGATCAAGCCCCCTATCATGACTCTGATGAAGTGATTAAAAACCAAATGAAATCACTTTTTATAGCCAAGATATAACAAGATGGGTATAAAGATCGCCTAAAGATTAATATTACATAGTAAACGTAAACAAAATGTTGATTGCAAAACCATGATTCCGAACTCATATAGTCGCTTGTCGCTATGAAAGAAAAGCTCTTGAAAACTTTTTAGCTGTTCAATAAAATTGTGACAGAGACGGTATTTACTATCTTTATAATAATTAAAAAATCATACACATGTAATTGAATCATATCAAGTATTTGGGGTTTTAGCCATTAGAAAATAATCTTTGCTAGGCCCTTATTTCGGTGTTCTTGTGTAAATGTTTTTTACTAGGTGGGCAAAAATACCTAAATCTGTTTATTCTATATTCCTCAACGAGCACAAAAAAAAATCTAAAATCATCAAAAATTTATTTAATTAAATTGTTTTTGTTGAATTTTACAATAACGTTGTCAATATTCTGATAAGAACTACTCATTAAAGAAATCATAAAACCCGAGGATTGTACTAAAAGTTGGGGTTACGGAAAGAAAATAAAGGAATTAAAGATAAAATGAACTTGTTTATAATTCCTTGTCGTTTTTGTTGTTGGGTGGGCTCTAGTATTTTCTACTCACGTCCCAAAACACAGGATCTATACAACATAGGCACTAATTCAATATACACAGAACGGCTCTTAAAACTAAGTCTTCTAACCTTGGAAATATTATGTTATAATATTTTTTT
>DWQD01000120.1:0-10239 GCA_018252415.1 Jalmenus evagoras | reverse complement strand
TAGCAGAAGGAACGTAAATTATTATTTTATTTCTATAAAAGTATAGAAATCATTTGACTTTATTATTTCAAATAATTAAGTCTAATTTTTTTTTTTATTGCTTGTACTTCTAATTGTTAACATTAATTGCTAATCTGAATTCTAATATGATAAATCTAATTATGAAAAATAATGAGAAACTGATACTACATAATTAGGTAATATATAAATTAATAGGTCTTAGATGATATATCAATTACTACTAATTATTTCAGTATTACCTACTTCTTGTGTAATAGTGGCGATAGTCTTCCAACCCCAAAACTAGACTAGGGACGACGTAAGAGCTGTTAACTAAACGTGAACCTGCCACATATGAGAGGCAAACAAAAGTGGACCTTTTTGATGAGGTCTGCCTCGGTTAAAGTGACTATGAGATGAGGATTTCTGACAAATCTGTTTCATGATGACAGTACAAAAAAAAAGATACCTGGACATGAAGCATTGATTTCATAGAATGGTGACTGTATAACCATTCGAAATTGGCTAAGTGGATACACAGGTGTGTTGATGTGCAGTAGCTTTGCCATTATAATCTAATTAGCTCTGCAATTTCCAGCCTGCTTCGGTATTCGCAAAACTTAAATGCGCCTCTGAAGTTATTCGCTAGTGTTGCGCAGACCTCGATTATTAGACTACTACATACAATGGTACCTGCGCAATACAAGTACATTCAACTTCACTCAAGCGCATTTAAGTTTTGCGATTATTGTACTCGGTATTCAAACATTTAACATTCATTATTTGATGTCAACACTTGTTTTGACATTAATTTTGTTGTCACATTTGTTTAGACATTAATAGAAGGAAGAGGCATGCATCCAACAGTAGAAATTAACAAACTGATGGTCATAATAACTACACCACAAACACTAACATAACATAAATCTCTAGATTAATATGTAATGTAGTGTAGTCATCTAGAGACTAAGAAAATGAGTAAAACTTGTAATTCGTTCTGACTATTCTAAATATATAAAGTTTCTTAAGATTTGTAATGTCTTATTTTTTCTTAAGTCTATAAAATATGATGAATTGTGAAAATATAACATCTATAAAATATGATATAATGATGTATACTGGATTGCAGCTTACGTTGATACAGCAAAAATTCAGATTGCTATCCCTAATCATCCATGAAGTACCTCATTAATGGTGACTAGTCATAACTATTTTATTTTCAAATCGAGGTTAGATATTTCCTAAAGGTGTCCTGAATATAGTGACATATAAAAATGTATCTATCTAAAAATATATAAAAATGCAAGGGCACCCATTTGAGTTTTCATTAGAGGCTCTCAGGGTGTGCCAAAACTGCCCCCATCATATTGCAGCCAAAATGAAATTAGCTTTCGTTCATGATCACTAAAATTATATTAAAAAGACTTTTGTGTATGTTGTACCTTAGTAGCATTTAGTATTCTACATAGCTCGTGGTGAATGTCCCCCCATCATTTAGTTGTGACTATTGCACTTTATATGTAAATCTAGGATGCTCTTTACAGCAGATCTGCCATCAAGTGGGTACATACCTCCATATGTCAGTATATTGTTCATCATTATCAGACCTTGTAATCCACTATTAGACATAAGGTTCGCTCAATGGATGGCTTTTAAATGTATAATGTTAATGTAAATTATTACCTTGCTTGGGCTTTTGATAGGACTGACAACAACTTTTCTTGGTGATATGAAAGGACTTTGTTGTATAACACCATTATCTTTTTTCTTTGGGGACAGCAACTCATTTCTTTGTATGTTCTTCTTAGAGGGACTGCAAAGATAAAAAAAAATATAATATGAACATGTGTATTACAAAAATATCCTTAGACTAACAAACTTTAGACTTTAATATTTTCTAACACATCTACATATCCTGGTTTCTTTTCAAATTAGAAAAAAAAACTTACTAAGCAAGTACTCATACAAAATTCACATAATTTACTTCATAGAAATAAAATTTTGAACACTTTCAAGAAACAAACTCATACCTTTGAGGGACGTCCACATTGAGTGACTTGAACTCTTTCAAGTTGCGAGTGTCTGTTGTTTCTTTAAGTTGTTGTATACCTTTAGACAGTCTCTCGGCTGTAGCTCTTAATTCAGCTAACCTAGAACTTCCAGCTAGTTTCTTTTTGATGTCACCTAAGCTTAACTCTTTACGAGCTTGTTGTAAAGATTCAGTACTAGAGGGTTCATTCCTTTTTTCAATATTAACTGAATTAGTTTTCTTTGTAAAAGCTGTAATGCTCTTTTGTTCTACATTGTCAAGTTTGGACACAGTTACATTAGAATTACTTGGACTTCCAGATGATGGCTTTACAGTTATTAATGAGATGTCAGCTACTTTTGAAGTCAATATATTTTTTGTGGGTTTGATTTGTCCTATTTCGACGTGACGTTCTATGTGAGGTATTTTATTTTTGGAAGAAATAATATCATCACTCGCTGGTCTTTTTCTACTATTAAAAAAGGTTGTTAACGTGGTTTGAGACATTTCTAAAAAAATTGCTAGTTTCTAGCTTCAAAAACTGAAATACCTATCTAATAACTATAATTAAAAGTATTCTTCAATTTCCCTCCAAAAACGTTATTAGTGACACCCGTCAGCGTCACAATTTCAATTCTGAATAATGACAATTGAGTAGGTATTGACATTTGACAAACACAACTGACAACTGCCAAGGCCTAAAACTATTTTTTTTTTACAACTACACATATTTTGCTTAATGTGCCACAGCAAAGGTAGTATAAAATGTTAAAATACCTAATAATAATTAATAATTTCACATTAAAATGTGGTGATGTCATTTCTAAAGACTACCTTAGAGTTCATTGACACTAACGTTGCATTCTGTCATTTTCGGTGGGGGGAAAAGTATCTACACATACAAATTACACATGTGTGCATAAACTACATTTATTCGTATAAACCCATACAAAGAAAAAACATACCAAAACATACAAATACATACCTGCTTAGTTGAACATGAACAAAATATTACTTTGTTCATATTAATTTGACAAAGTCTATAGAGGCGCCTCCAGGGCTATGTAGGTACTGTAAGGTTTGGCGTGATTAATAAATTCTGTACATTTCTATGACTGTTTATACTGACCACACTAAACTTTAAAACAACAACTCATACGTTCACAAAACTGGAAGAAAAGTAAAAAAAATGCATTTTTTAGATTATAGCACTTTTATAATCATTATGCAAAAATAATAGTTGATTAGTTAAAAATGTACAATTATGTTTTTTTATGATTTTTTTTTTTAATAATTACCACTACAGCTAAGACTACAGCAAAAAGTTGTGTATATATCTCACCTACTAAACTCACTGCGTCAAATATACCATGTTAATGTCATAGAATATGATAGAGAACTATAAATTATCATTAGCAGTAACGAACAATTAATATTAAAAACAAAGCAATCTGATAAAATGATCACTTTCTGCATAAAACTAAGTAAAGAATCTACGAAGAAATTAGTAAATTAAAATATTTGTCTAATGATGGCTAAGCCTATTATAATGAAAAATGAAATGAGAAGAAGTGCTTTGTTCACTCCAAGCAGAATAGTTAGTCGACCTGATAATCTAGAAGGTGGGGAAGAAACTGAAATAGCTGCTCAAATATCGATACCTAAAGATGGTGGATGGGGATGGGTTGTAGTTATTGCAGCCTTTATAAGCATGTCATTACTGGACGGTATTTGTTTTACATTTGGAAGTATACTTAACGACATCTCCAGTGAACTTAATATCGCTGATTCTTTGGCAGCTTTAGTAAATTCCACAGCTGTTGCAATTTATTTCGTTGCGGGTCCATTAGCATCAGCTTTTATTAATCGATTTGGTTTTCGTGCTTGCATTATGTCTGGATCGGTGCTAAGTTCATTTTCTTTATTTGTAACCTACTTTGCTACTAATTTGGCTTACCTATGTATTTTTTATGGCTGTTTTGCCGGTCTTGGGTTTTGCTTTATTAATATGGCTTCAGGACTCATTGTAGGATTCTATTTCGAAAAACTACGTTCAATAGCAATATCAGTTTCCACATGTGGCTCTAGTATTGGAGTAATGGTCCTTTATCCTGTGAATACTTATTTAGTTTCTTTAGCGGGGTGGCGTACAACGACCTTATTACATTGTGGATTAATCGGCTTGATCTTTTTCTTCGGGATGACCTTCCAACCTTTACTTTCATTTACTGTGACCAAGACAACAAATGATCTTTCTCGTACTCATACATATTTACCTAATTTATCGAATGCAACTGTTAACGCATCTCCTTCTTCCACGGAAACAGAGGGCTTAAAACCAACTGCTACTGAGCGTTTATTTAGCGCAGTTTCTAATTATAATTTTCCATCAGCAGCAGCTGTGGTTGATGATTCCATACCTACATCTTCCGTTGAACCAAGGCCTTCAACAGCTGGAGTGTCAAAGATTACACTTATAGCTAATGCTCCCCAAGGTGGAATTAGTCAAAGACATTTAAAACAAATACAATCCATTATGTCCAAAACTAGCATTCAAGACAAATCAAAAAGAGCCTTTGAAATAACTGTAGATGTTAAACCATCCAAGAAAAGTGGTTGTTGTGGAAATATTTTTAAATGGGAAAAACACGTGCCACAATCACGCCCAATGTACCGTGATGATGCTTTCTATGATGGTAAATTGGAACATTTGCCGATATACCAAAAGAGTGTAATGGATACGACTTCATCTAAAACAGGACTAGAATATCAATTAGCTGTTACAAGAGCTGCTACTGCTGTAGACATAAAAGAACAAAGAGGAGTGTTTACTATAGCCGCTAGAAGAATTCTAGCTACTATGATGGACCCTAAGTTATTACGAAAAAAATCGTTTTTGTGTTTAAGTTCAGTAGGTTTTCTTATATATGTTGGTTTGTTGATCCCTTATGTATTTATTTATAATAAAAATATAGAAGTTGGTCTAAGTTCTGAAGAGTGTAATTTACTGGTTAGCATTATTGGTTTTTCTAATGCACTAGGTCGACTAATATTAGGATTCATAGCAAGTAAAATTCATCCGCTGCGTGTGTATACCTTTTCAATGATTTTAGCTGGTTTATGTACTTCATTGTCAGATCTATCTCATAATTTATATTATCAATATACTTATTGCTTTATGTTTGGATTTTTCTGTGCAAGCGTAACGTGTTTAAGAAGTATGGTATTAGTGACTCTTTACGGCTTAGATAATTTGACGAACTCAACAGGAGTAATTTTATTATTCCAAGGACTAGGAAGCCTAATTAGTACACCGCTGGCAGGTATAATAAAAAACAGTTTCGGTTATCCCATTGCTTTTGTTATCGCTGGAATATTTATAACCACTGGTGGCTGTTTATTAATAGTAGTGACAACTTTAAGTAAAAAAGAAAGAAACGAAATGGAAACTCAAGAAAAAGAGCAAAATTAAAGATAAATTGTAAATTATGTACCTATTACTTTAAAATAAAATAAAATTATAGCTTTTTGTACCGTTGAAATAGTTTTTGTTGTTTGTAGTTTTTGTTTTGATATTAAATAAATGAATATAAAAATATTATATTTCTTACACATTGTGTATAAAATAAATGTCCCACTATTTCCTATCTAACTATCCCACTATCCAAGCTAGTTTAGGCAAAGTATAGATAATACACTGATATATAAGTAAGCTAGTGCAATGAGAAAGTAATATAATATTATATAGTTATTGTGCTAGTGCTTAATGAAGCCGTTAAAAAATCACTAAAAATTTAATTTTAACCAGCGTGTAGATTTCCTCACGATGTTTTATGTCGTTGTAGTGATATTATTATAAGTAGGTACCTACATTTCTTTTATTGTTTATTTTATTTATTTTTAAATAGTCGAAAGTTCTTAGGCTGTGTATAATCAATTAAATAATCTATAAACAGTAGGTAAATACGTTGAGTTTAAGACTTTGAGAGAATTAGTGGTCATCCGATTATGATAAATAAGATATACCATTTTGTTTTAAATAAACAAACAATTAATTAAGCAATTAATAATCAACATATATTTTTTTCTAATAATTACATGTATTCGAATTTAATTTAAAAGAAGATGAAATGGCAACCCTAATTCGTTCATGTTCGAGCGCATTTTGTTCTGTCTGCAACCGGCCGCCATACTCAAACAAAAAGATTGAGATGAAAAGATAAATTTATATTCATTGAAACTTGTTGCAAGTGTTTTAATTTACTAAATGAGTTCTAAATCTGATGTAAATAGAAGAGTACTCGCCATTCAGGCGAAAAAGAAGAGGCATAAACTGGGTAAGAAGAAAAATCGTGAGGAAGATCACGGCTCTGGTGGACAAGGAAACGGGCTGCGCAATCAGAACCAAAATCGTCTGGAACCGACTCATAGTTCTTCCAATGAAACAATTGAAGAAGATGAAGATGAACAATACGCTAGTGACGACGAGGAGCAGGAAGATAGCACGGACTATTGTAAGGGTGGGTACCATCCTGTCAAAATTGGAGATCTCTTCCTGAACCGCTACCACGTCACTAGAAAGTTGGGTTGGGGTCATTTTTCAACTGTGTGGCTCTGTTGGGACCTCGTCGATAAGCGATTTGTTGCTCTCAAGGTTGTTAAATCTGCACCTCATTTTACAGAAACAGCCTTAGACGAAATTAAAATATTGAAAGCTGTGCGTGACAGCGATCCTACCGATCCTAAAAGGAATAAAACGGTTCAATTACTAAATGATTTTAAAATCACAGGTGTTAATGGAACCCATGTATGTATGGTGTTTGAAGTTTTAGGACATCATCTTTTAAAATTGATTCTCAAGTCTAATTATAGAGGTATACCTCGTGAAAATGTGAAAACAATTATTAGACAGGTCTTAGAGGGCCTTGACTATCTTCATACAAAATGTAAAATAATTCATACTGATATAAAACCAGAAAACGTATTAGTGTGTGTTGACAAAGCTTACATCCGTAAACTGGCAGCTGAAGCTACAGAACTGCATTCCCTGGGCCTTAGATTACCACATTCCCTTATTAGTACTGCGCCGAAAGAGTTTCAGGAACAAGTAGTTACTGGCAAAATGAGTAGGAACAAAAAGAAAAAACTTAAGAAAAAAGCTAAGAGGCAATCAATGCTACTTAAGAAACAAATGGAACAAATTGAGGAAATGGAAGAACATAAGAAGCAAGGCAATAATAGTGAATCCGCTCCGATGTCACAAGACAATGATGACTCTCCACCAACCCCTGATGAAGTAAGTGCAATTGAAACAGTCAGGTCAGAGAATGATGCTAATGTTAATGGCTGCAGTGATATACAGGGTCCTGATGATGAAGCTTTTGATACGGACGCAGAGGCTGTTCAAGTAAGAACCAAACAATATGATTGTGGAGATGATACTGGTACACCTATGTCGGAAGGTGAGATGACAGACACACCCCCCTCTTTCAATTCTCAGAATAAAGGAAAGTTCAATGAAAAGAAACCTGATCCTGCGTTTGATATTTGTGAAGTGGAAGTTAAGATTGCTGACTTAGGTAATGCGTGCTGGGTACACCAACACTTTACAGAAGATATTCAAACTAGGCAATACCGATCATTAGAAGTATTACTCAGCGCAGGATATGGAACATCAGCAGATATATGGAGTACTGCATGTATGGCTTTCGAGCTAGCAACAGGTGATTACCTTTTCGAACCTCACTCAGGAGATGGGTATAGCAGAGATGAAGATCACTTAGCTCATATTATTGAACTACTCGGAGACATTCCCAAGAGGATTGCAGCCTCTGGAAAGTATTCTAAAGTGTTTTTTAATAAAAAAGGAGAGTTGAAAAATATAACAGGGCTTAAACCATGGGGCTTAGTATCAGTACTTACTGAGAAATATGAATGGAGTCAAAAAGATGCAGAGGAGTTTGCCGATTTCTTAAAACCTATGTTAGATTTTGATCCTAATCGGCGAGCGACTGCATATGAGTGCCTTCAGCATGCTTGGTTGAAGCCATCAAAAGTTGAAAATAATGAATCTGAAGAATGATTGCAATTGCTCTCTGTCAGTGTACAACACACGCTCTGAAACTAGTATCCATGAGTATTTTGATGTTTTATGTTAAATCAAAGTTTATTTATGGATTTGTTTGTGAATAGTTTAATTTGTATCTAGATTGTTTTACTAGCTAAACATGATTTCAGAATCAAATATATATTATGCTGCTAGAAATGATGATTATTAAAAAGTATTATTCATATTTAGCAGTAGTATGTATATAATACAACTACTGTTAGACAATTAGTATCATTTTAGATTGGCATACTGAAATCTAAAATTTCAGAAACTGTACAGATAGCTGTAGAAAAAATTGTGATGTATGAAGACATAGACAATATAGGTTTTGTCACATTAACATTAGAAATTGCATAGTTGACTTTGTATTGCACTAAAAACACCTAGAATGTGAGAACCTATTCAAGTGCATGCATACGGTAGCCATTTGGTAGTATGATCACATAGTTTAAGTTTGTCTTATCACTATCACAACAAAAATCTCATAATGTAAACTTTAGGTATAAGACAGTATTTGTAATGCCACATTTCTGAGACTGCCTTTTTATATTTGAGTGAATCAAAATTTGAACATGGATGATACTAAATTGAGAGGCAGTGTGAATGAACACAAAACCAGTTAATAGCTATATTATTTACCATAGATCCCAATTTACATGACCATAATTTGTATTAATTATATCTGCAAATTTACATAAATAAAAATAAAAAACGAGCTTGTTATCATGTGTTCTTTTTATTATACAATCTATATCACCTTCTAGGTAATTGTTAGTATAGTTAACTAAGATGGTTAGATATTGCAGACAAAACCTAAAGAACAATGCATTAGAAATTGAATACAAACAGTGTAAGTTGTATACAGTTAAAATCTGAATGTTCTACATGTACAAAAGTAACACAAGTGAACGAACCAATTATTTAAAAATAGTTTTTGGGTGAAGCAGGATATGACATCATATGAAAATAGGTAAAGGATTTAAGCTTGTCAAATATAATGGTTTCATTTACCATTATGTGGTCTAAATGTAATGTAATTTATACAAAGTTGTAAATATGTAAACAATGCTTTTTGTAGATAAACAATAGTGCAACACTTATGAACATCAGTGTTCTCATAATACTAAATCTGGTAAGATGGTTATTAGGTCTAGGTAATTGGCCTTAGTTCACCTATGTGCTGGCAATTGGCAATCGTAAGAACTGAACATGACTAAAGATATTTTAATCTTTGATAGTCATGCAGGTTTTTTCACAATGGTTTTGTTCACCAAATAATACCATCTACTGTAACAAATATTTATGAACAATCTCACCATATTAACTTGGTACATAAAAATTTTAAATGACAATTTTCAGAGAATTTACTTGTATGCAGAAAGACCTTAATGTTTGAAGAATATCCAACGCAGACTGAATAAGTGTAGACACAGGAGATTTATGGGATGGGTAGGAGCTACATTACCTCTGTGATCTACTTTCTATTTCTTGTTCAGCGTGGGATTTATGAGCAAATTCCTCTTAAATTATTGTCAAGACAAGATCATATCAAAGCGTCATGAATGTATGGCTGTTGGTCCTGGCTACACAGGAGTAGCAGCGGTAGGAAGGAGTGCTGGGCCTAGCCCAATTTTGCCTAGACTATAAAATATAATATAAAACAGTCCAGAACAAATGGGTATAGGTAATTAATTTCTGGAAATATAAACTCCATAGTTTTGGCTTTTTTTTCAGAGAGGCTTATTTCCAGCAGATGACTGAAATTTGAAATCTAATAAAAATTTAATTTATTAAAGTTTTTGTGTGTAAACTATTTTTATACATTTTAAAATGACCTCTGATTAAAATATAATGTTTAATTAAAACAGTGTCCTAGCAGTAAGGTGGTATGCCAATTATGAAGAGTGGACTGTGAATAATCAAGAAGCTTTAGCTTGATTACTAAACAAACAACATTTTTTAATACCTACATTTTCAGAATAATTTTGTGTATGACTCATGGATAGACGGGAGTGATCTGTAATCATTCTGAGAAAACAAACAATTGCGTTTTTTTATTATGGTAGTTTAAAATTAATTTAAATATATTACATTTTAAAAA
>DWQD01000119.1:0-10240 GCA_018252415.1 Jalmenus evagoras | reverse complement strand
TTTTTAAAATATCCGTAAATTTTATACTTATGCGTACGTAAAAAAAATATAATAACTTACAAAATACACTTTCACTTAACTTACATTGATTCAAACGTTAACAATTTAAATGTTGACAATCTTCTCATTAGGTTATTGTGTTTAGTGATTGAGTTGGATGGTCTGTTGTGACATTCCGTGAGACAACGGTGACGACCGGGATACGGGTAACGGGAAGTGAACTTAGTCCTTTTAAGGGAGTTGTCCGGTTGCCCAGGCGTCCGTAACTGCGTTTATCTAACTATTCAATTCTGTTAACAAACAGTTAATGAATACTTACTCTCATAAAACCATGTGTAGCGCAGCAAAGTGATAACATTAAAGTGATAAAAGATTTACGACTATTTGACTCATACAAATATTTTTTATGGAATTTGAATAAGTAAAATACTCTAAACATTAAAAATTAAACTTAACTATCTTAACGTTTGTAAAAAACCCTATAGTGAGCAGTAGTCGGTGCGGGTTGATGATGATGTTAAGAAAGTTAAATTTTAAATTAATATATTATAGCACATTTTATTTCAATGTATTTTAATTCTAAGGTTAAGGGAAAGTAACTTATAAATTTATTCAAATTAATTAAGTACTATAAAAATAAACCAAGTATTTACTACACTGTAAAACACTAGGCTAAGATTGTTGTTGTTGTTAGCAGGGGACAACAACGGCAGTGCAGAGGGATCGGGATCGGGTGGGGAGGCGGGCGAGGGCGCGGAGAGTGCACATACGTTTGGACCTCTCGACGGCTCCATCTACGCGACAGTAGTGCGCGCGGGCGGCGGACCGTCGTCGCCGCTCAGCGCTTCCATGGACTCGGGTATCTCGTCCGCGGGCCGGCGGGCGGCGCCCAGCCCACCCGACGAGCTGGACGCGCTGCTGGGCGACATGCTGCGGACCGTGAGCGCGCTGCCCGACCCGCCGCCGGCCGCGCAGTCGCACACCGACCGCGCACCAGACATACCGTACCACGCGCGCACAGACTCCGCGCCCTTCACCTACGGAGCCCCCGGCCTACGACCAGGCATGCTGCGTGCCTCCAACCGTCTCGCCAGCCCTGAACTTGTGCGGCGGGCGTTAGGTGTAGATCGTGGCTATCGAGTAATAGAAGATGATGATGATGAACGGACCATCACACCCGAACCTTCACCGAGGACTCCCCTATCACCACGCACTCTACGCAAGCTCACCCATGAAGATGTGACTACAACTACCGTATCTCCAGTGCCTCCGCCGGCGTCTCCACAACGTAACGGAAGGTAAGCTATTTAGAACCTCATTAAATCTATCTTATAAGGAAATTCATTAGCATTCATAATTAATTTAAATATTTCGAACATTATAATATAAATTTCTCAGAATTTTTAAGTATCATTTTGAGCGTTACTAAAACCGCACAAAGTGGATTTAATTTAAAAACATCAAAACCAGTTACTATAGGAAAAGACAATTTCGTTAGTAACTTTTCTATAATATGTATAAACACAAGACATTTAAATTATCTGACTTAAAAGCTGCCAATGAATTTGGTTTTACCCTTTCTTAATTGATATGCGTTTATTGCCCTTGAAGTTTTGTAAGTCGGTTGTGTATACAAAACCAGATAGTGTCATAAATTAGTGTTGTACCATAAAAACAAGGAGTATTTGGCGGGAGATGTAAACATGTGTTCCTGTGTTGTAGGCGTTAAGGCCAGCGCTGCCGCCCAGTCGCCTACTCGACTGTTGCGATGTTTACAATTTAAACCATACTCCTAACATTTTTAGCTAAATATGTTTTGCTTATTCATCAAGGTCTCGTGCCAAATACATCAATCAAAATATCGATACGATCACTGACATTGAATTAGCTGACGAGCTATAAAAAGTGATATGACTTCCTACTCCTCATATCTTCTTCTGATGAAATTCGTTGCGGGTCTCAAGGCATCTTTATCGTATTCTTCAAGGTCCCGGAAATCATATTATCATAGAGTCATATGGTTAAGGCCGCTATCGATCCTGGCGCCAAAGGAATAGTAGCGGGGGGAATAAGTGGTGGGCCAAAAACGACATAATATATTTTTACTATTATTGAAAAAATGCGCATAATATAGTTATCGTATGATTATCTTACAGTTGGTAGTTTTACAATGTACTTCATTTTTCACAAAAGTTAAACGCCCATCAACTTATTTCATGAAGTACCTATGTGTTATGATATTTTAATTTGAATCGAAATAAAGTAATATACGTGTAGTTCTTTAATGTGAAGTAATACACGAAGGTTCTTCCGATGATGTCGTAAAACATTCTTAGGCAAAATACGATATAGTGTATAAATAATAAAAACATATATCTATACAGAGAATGTTTGTTAAGGTATCAGCTATTTTGCCACAAGTTGTACATGGATATCTCGTGGGAACAAACAAAGACAGATAAAGTGTCGTTCAGTAAAGTTTCGTCACGGCCTGTATCGGGTATGACACGCGCGCCAATAACATTGTGGACGTTCGCTTAATTTATTTAGCTGCGTTCCGCCTGACCCACTTCGTCGTCAATCAAGAAGCGTAATAAAATATCTCATAACCAATCTCATAGGGTCCAATATGTACATGGACTCTAACTAACTCTCAATTTAACCGCATATTTACAAGTACATAAACCTATACACGACTATATAGCTGTTAAAACTATGATTGAAAGTTGTTACAAAAATATCTGACAAGACAAATATAACTTAACATCAATCATGTGTCTGTTTTTGTTGTTTTGTTTTTTATTGACTCTTATTTTGGGTAATTGTAACATTGAATAGATGGATTGATAATAGTAGAGAATAGATACTCATATAAGGCACGGAAGACTATTGTCAGTTTTAAATCTATCAAATTACAAAGCGGAAATACTATATGCCAATGGTCAGTGAAGATATGATGTTACATAAAAAATTATAGTACAAAGGTTTTAATATATAATCACTCATACGAGTTTACATACCCTATATTATTACAAGTCAAATTATATTGTCAGAAGGCTTGTAATTAAGATGGCCCGTAAGAAATCATTACTATTAATTTGTCCTTCTTTGGTAACATATTACCCGTTACAATACCTTTTTTATTTTTAAATACAATAATAAATTGAGCTTTAAAATTGTCATATCTACTTTCATGCAATGGTTGATACAATAGTTATTTGCCAAATCGTCGGGATCGATTAATCACGTTTAGTAGAAATGTCTAATTCGCGAAATGGCTAATCCACCTCGATTTTAATTTATTTCGAAAAAAAATAGTCATAAGGCTTACGAAGACACTGCCATTAAATGTCCTGCCAGAGGTCGTAAATTAATTTTGATTTTTTAAACTGTCACATTTAATACTTTTAACGATAGAACATAATATATTAGCGTCTGCCCATAGCTACGACAAAAATAAAAAGGGCACAATTCTTATCTCGTAGGTGAATTTAGGACCAATACTGACCTCTCACATGAAACTGCTACGAAGTAGCGTAGTAAGCATACTCGTGTATCTGCGCTGCCAGCGTTTCGGCACGTGAGTAGGAGAAGCCAGAATATATTTTACTATCCCATTTAAAGTCACTAAGATTTTTTACATGGAATAAGACATTTTACATGGTTTCCCCAACGAAATCTTAAAGTTCATGCAGGTGAAGCCTCGGGCAATATTAAAATAACTATAAAATCAAGTTGCTGTTTTTATTGTATGGCACTCACGGTTTTACTGGATATATAAGGTACAAGTGCGTGTCATTATTGAGATGTTATAAAACAATCTGTTCCTTGAACGTTAGTTGGTCCCGGAAACTTACGAGCCAGTTGATCGCTAAAATGATAGATCATTGTGTGGGCTTCGCGATACAGTCCGTGGGTGCTAATTGAATAACAACTGCGACACCAGAACACTCGACATTCTATAAATGGAAAAATAATATCTCGCTATAAAAATAACCGTTAACTGTTTCTTCCACTTAGGTGTTATACTAAAAATATATGCATTTAAATATAGTCCATATTACCGATGTAGATGTTTAAAAAAATACACATATTTATGTAAATTTGCTATGATATAATCACGAATTAACATACAGATGACAGATGGGATCACCATATAAGTAAGATGTAGCAGCTATTTGAGTGTATAATATCTTTATTAATCTTACTATGCAGTAAAAAGTCTTATAAGAATGTTTGCTTGTCGCGAACTCCAGCGAAAGCTTCTGAACAGATTTTAATGAAACTTTGTATGAAATAGAATTATAACAAAGTATAAGTAGAAGCATAAAAAAAACTTGCAAGAACTTTTATCCGAAACTACCGTGAAAATCGTGAAATAGCATATATCATGAAGTGTTTCAGCTATATTCGGCGCTTCCTACAGAACAAGAAAGAGGGTTATGGTGATCCTATTTTCTTGTCACATTCAAAAACTCTTTTATCTTTATAATTTTTTTCCTTTCCTCTTTATCTCACAATGAAAAAGAGAATAGATTCGCTATATGTCTCGAATCCTGGAGTTGCAAATGATACAAAAATGCTTTACGACTAAGATATTTTAGTCCGGGTAATGTTTTTAGGCCTTAAGTTTAAATTTTAAAAAACTTTAAACCTGTACTGCATATTGGATCGGGATAAAATTTTTACTTATAGGGCATTATCGAGTTTACACGGACAAAGTCGCAGAGAAAGACTAGCAGAAAATAAAATAAATTGATACAAAATTGTACATTTTCATAATAAGATTGAAAGGCCCCCAACGAAGTAATCATAATGTTCTTAACGATCAATAATAATATACATTTATCAAATAAGGAGCCATAACTGTGTACAGTAATTATATCGAGTTCACAATAACTCTGTTACCAATCATACAGCAAAGGATTGTTTATCACGATATTACATAATCCTTTTAAAGGGATTGTAAAACAAGATAAAACAAGTCTATTTGTGAATGCAAATGGCAGACTTGTTTTTAAAATGTCGGAATTAGAAAAAACAAACTTATAAGTTTTTTATGTCACAAAGTTATTAAAACAATCTAAATGTTAATACGATTTTTAACGTTTTCTCTCTCTCTTGTTTATTCGTTCTCTCGTTTATACATTAAGTCTTGTCTGATATCTCTACTAGCACATAATATGTTCTAACTTCTATGGACAAGTATAACTCTATATCTATACTAATACATAAAACTGAAGAGTTTGTTTTTTTGTTTGAATACGCTAATCTCTGAAACTACCAGTCCGATTTGAAAAAATATTTTTGTATTTTATAGCCTACTTTTTGAGGAAGGTATATAAGCTATTTAACATAACGAAATTTTGGAGTTTACGCGGGAGAAGCCGCAAGCAACTGCCAGCTATCCCATAATTTGTAATGACCAAAATTTAGTAAACACATTTGTGAAAAAAGTTAATATTAACTGCAAAATCCCAGGAGTCTCCATAATTTTGCGTCGCATTTTAAATTAAAGGGTGGGTGGGCTATGTCGTCATAATTTGTTCTATATTATTACTTTTGACCTACATTCAAATAATAACCTCTTTGTTATTTATTATAGAATGTACACTTACACAATTCCTTATAATTATGTGAATGTTATTAGAGAAAATGTCAGCAGTCCCCCAATAAGATATTCTTACTACCAAAAGGTAATTAATTTAATTTTGCCTAAGTTTATCAACTGATGGTCGAACTCTTTGTAAATCTATGTCAGATTAATCAATCAATAACACAGATGATAACTTTCTCTTTATATCTTATCATTAATATCGAATTCAGATTTTTTACGTTTCATTTTTTATGTATCGCTGCGTACATTATTGCAAATTAATTTTATTACAGTTTAAATACTTTGGTTGTTTAATAGCAATACGTAATAATTTATCTCAATATACGTCCTTAATTGATGTGTATTGGGCGTAGGTAGAGCTCGATAATAGGTCAGGCGTTCCACACGAATGCCCGCTACACATATTAACTCAACATAAATTAATGTGTTTTGGCAATATTATGACAGATTTTTATTTAAACTTTGGTTACGTACATGCAATGACGTATATGGTATTAAGAGAGACGAGAGTTGTATCCAATCTGAACTAGTAAGCTTTTTCGGAACACGACAAATTATTTTAATTCTAATGATTGTATTGTCAAATTTTTGATATTCTAAGAATCGGGCTTAGCCCACCACTCCTTCCTGTCACTGTTACTTCTGTTTTACCAGGAGCGACAGCGGCCTTCGCACATGACCTATCTCTTAATATGATCTCCAGGTGCCCGAGGGATATGCTAAAACTGCTTTAGGACCCGCAACGAATTCAATCAGAAGAAGATTAGAAGGAGTAGGAAACAATTCCAATTTTTTTTTATATTTACGATTAAAATATTTTTTATTATTGTTTTATACTTTTGTACTTTTATAATATTGATATCTCTTTGTACTGTTATTTTGATAGGAATATAGCTAAGTAAAGTGAAATCAAAATAAATCTCAATTTAAAATTATGTGTCGTGCTAACGTTACCGTCGTGACCCAAACAACAAGTTGCTATTTCGAGATAAACGTTGCCATAAACGGTCATCTCGCCGTTCCACAAGTGACGCAGTAAATACACATGGGCATGTCCACATTATCACATACATACGTCTACTTTCTAATGAACATTGCACCCGACAACCGGCACCTGTGCATTACTGTTAATCAATTGATAAAAGTATTGAATTGTGCCTAGGCCAATCAACCCCAACTGTAGTCTAGGCAGATTGACATATAAAACCTCATGTGTTAAAAAACGTCACAAGAACACCGATAATACAATAGTGAGAATGAGACAAAAAAACTTATGTAAATCAATTTATTGTTTCCAGATGGACAAACGGTGAAACAGAGTGGATCGAACGCCCACCAAGTAGCGCAAGAAAAACGATTTCTGAAAATGGAACATTGCGATCTAACAGCACTTTGGGCTGGCAAGACACTTTACGATCGAGGGAGTCTAGGCGCTCTGAGGGCAACACTGAAGCAAGTTCCGGCCTAACTTGGTTACAAAGACAGCAGCAAAAATTACGCGAAAAGAAAGAAGCAAGGGAAAGAGTCGCTCGACTACCGCTCGAGTGGGACGCACCTTCCCGACACGTGCGCAGATCAGCTAGTCATCGGTAAATATTATCTATACTAATATTATAAAGCTGAAGAGTTTGTTTGTTTGAACGCGTTAATCGCGGAAACTATCCGTCAGATTTGAAAAATTCTTTTTGTATATTATTTTTCTACTTATCGAGGAAGGTTAAAGACTATCCTACATAACGCTTCAATGAAATTTTGTAATTTACACGGGTGAAGCTGTACAGTCAGTGGCGGATTTACCAGCAGACTGAGTAGGCTGGAGCCTAGGGCGGCAGATTTTAAGGGGCGGCTTTGACCCAAAAAAAAAAACGAGTCTAAAATGAAACCAAGATTTCATAATTTTAGTACCTACCGTAGGTACAATATAGAATTTTAGAGGTCACTAGGGGTCAAAAATTAAATAGCTTACTGGCGGAAAATTTATAAATCCGCCACTGAGTACAGACGTTATATTATATAGCTAGTATTTAATAACATTTATTTGCAAATCACAATAAATAAGCCTACGGCCTTGTTCATGGTCAATGGTGACGGTTGCCTATGGACATCGAAGTCATGAATGGTTTTATATCGACATGTTGCCGACCTTGAGATTGATATTTCAAGGTCAACACTGATATCATAAATGCAAGGGTCTGCATCGTTCGTTACATGTCTGCTTAGTAACTGAAACAACTTTTGTTTTGATTTGAATTGATAGTTAGCTGTTAAGTACGAACACATCGTATTCGTTCTTAAAATCAGTTATTTCTGAAAATTTGTTACTACAGTAATCGACCAAGTTCAAGTCAAATTCACTTTATCGTGAAAAAAGTTTATTTTTTTGCTCGAATTATCAAATTATGTCGGGATGAGTACTTTTTATGTGAAACTTTTTAGTACTCAAAATCAGTTAGCATTAAGAATAATAGGCCATATTCTTACACAAAATCTGGGGGCACGGCAGTGCCCCTGCCAAGACGAGTCTAAAACATATTACGGATGACACAGAGAGTTGTCATTTAAAGGAGTATAAATACATATGAATTCAAATGAAGTTTACCATGAAAATGAAAGTAAAATATTTCTATTTCAGTGTGGACGGCTATACAAGTGATACAACAGCGTTCGCTGATGATGATGATGACTTCAGCGTTCCTCTGCATGTGAACACGCGCACACTTCACAGGACTGAAAGCGTTAGTCCTCAAGCTCCGGACAGGTAATTAATAATTGTTATCTATATAATATTATTTCTCAGGTGTTTTTGTCGGTATAAAATGTCTCCCTTACTACTGTATTCAAGTTAATGTTTAGGACGCCATTTTGAAGATTTTTTTTGTCTAATATAAAATTAAAAATATGGTATCATCTTAAAATTAATGTTTTCATTAATAAATTACATTTAATCGATATTATATTTTGCGAAATATTCGCACGAGTCAGCTAGTTACTTCAAAATATGTTACTTTATAATATAGTACAAAAGACACAAGAGAATTGACGTGTCAGACACGTGACGTGACGGGGTCTATTGATAGTAGAGACCCCTATAGTCTATACACATGTTCATCATCATCATCATCAACCCAAATCCGTCTGTCTGTATATAGGTATCTTTCAATAAACGAGTCGACCTCCGCTACAGGTATCCAACTTGAAACGACCACTGCATAAACAGAAACATTTATTACTATTCATTTTTTAACCTTACTGGTACCTTCTTTATTATTGTGTTTCGTGGAGGTTTTTCTAAGCTAGTATTTTCAGTCACCCTAGTTGAAAAAGTATGGCAGGCGTGTTATAGATGATATACCTAAAATTCCTATCACAAGATAGAAAAAAAAAACAAAATCTCTCATTGTAGAATCAAATAGAGGCCAATATGGACATTATTTTCTTAACCTAAGTATGATTTTCAGGACCTCATCTAGGAAATTCATGTATGAAAAGATGACGATGCGCGAATGGAGTACCAACACAACACCAACGAGTACACAAGCGCCCGGTCTACTGTCACTAGCGGAGCCCAACAACAACGAACCTATAGTAAGTTACAGGAAATTTAATTAGTTAATAACTTATTGGAAAAATAGGGTTACTGTGTGTGTTTGTTTTAAATACCCCAATACACAAACTATACATCATATGACATCGACAGTATTTTAATGTATGCTTATATTATTTAATGGTCTGGTCTGTCTTTGTTTGAAATTAATATCATGAGCAGCAGTTTTTAAAAAACCTTCAACAAAAAAGACATAACCCTCCTTTTGGAGGAGTCGGGTAAAAAGGTTATATTTTACAATTTACCTACTGTCAGGTTATTGAGAAAGGTAATTACAATTATGCATGTAGTAACGTATTGTATAGATGTCGTAACAGAGACCTGTATTCAACAGTGCACAAATACGAGCTGATGATGATGATGTTGATGATTAACTTATGTTGTGAACAGATTCGTGAGCGGTCGGAGAGCTGGTCGCGCTCGGAGTCCCGCGCCGCCACCCCCGCGTTCCCCACGCACCCGCGGACTCCCTACCCGCCCACGCCCACGCCCTCTTTCACCGCCCGCCCGCCGCGCTCGCCTACAGTTACCAGGTACGATGCTATTATACTAGATAAATTGAACAATTTGTACTAATAACGGCTTATGCATGAAGTCTTAAACAACGATTTGAGAGATGAGATTTCAATAACAAATATTGTAGTAAAAAATTAAGGCTAAACATGAAAGCATGGGTTTGCGTTAATAGTGGTATTCAAATAAAGAAGATGTTTCACAAATGTATGGGTCCCGGGCCCACTACATGTATAGTATATTGCAAAATAACCCCAAAAATTTTAAATAGTTTTACACTATCAATTTTCTATAAAACGATTTGTTTGAAGTGTACATAGCTATAATTTATGCTTTGTGTTGCATATATCTGACATAAAACCGTCATGGTGGCGGTGAATTGTCAAAAAAATGTATGAAATTATCAATTCTATATTAATGTTGGGCACTCTAATGTTTAGTATAGATTAGATATTTGTATTTTTTCCGAGATCTGCGGATTTTTCTTGATTTTTCAGTATACCATA
>DWQD01000118.1:0-10247 GCA_018252415.1 Jalmenus evagoras | reverse complement strand
TTCGCGCGTAAAATCGACTTCAAGTGATAGTTCCGTACACTCCGTCTATGTATTCATTAGTCTGAGCACTAATCCTACAAGTTACAATATAAAAAAAATTATTGCAATCAAAACCAATTGGAAACTTTTAATACCTATAATACGTGGCGATTACTAACCTGAAAGCACATTGTACATTAATATACTGCCTGAAACTTGAATAGTAAACTGAAATAAGCTTTAAAAGAGATAATAAGGGAAAACTTGAGAAAAGCGACCGAAATATATTTACCTATATAAAAATAGTGACAGTTCACTTGTCAGTTGTCACCACTTGACAGTTTCTTTCCTTCTTTTTTTTCTCAACGTACTATTCCTTTTTTCACTCCATGTCTAACTCCAATATTATTATTTTTATCACTTTAAAATTAAAATCAAAAATGTGGTGGCATCGCATTTTAAAGGTTCCACAGAATTCCTATGCCAACGTATATTTATCTATTGCAAAATTAAAGGAGATATTTCACAAATGTATGGATCTAGGGTCCACTATAATATTTATTTATTTATTTATTTAGTATATTACAATCATACAATACATATGTATAGTATATTGCAAAATAGCCCTAAGAGTTTTAAACAGTATTACATCATCCATTTTCTACAAAACGGTTTGTTTGAAGTGCACAAAACTATAATTTACGCTTTGTATTGCGTACTGTTATTCGTAAAACCGTCATGGCGGCGTTAAAATGATAAAAAAATATATGAAACTCAAAGCTAAATCATTCATATTATATGTAACACATTACACTCTAAAGTTTAATATAGGGAAAGTATCTGTATTTTTCCCGAGATCTGCGAATTTTTGTTGATTTTTCATGTAGGTACCATACATATAGTGGGCCCAATATGAAACATCGCCTTTCTCAGCTCAGATGGCGGGAAAAACTTGCACCTGTTTGACCAGGTATTTTAATAAGTTCAATACTTTTCCATGATTCTTTACACTGAAAAATTATTGTTTAACTTCATTACTATTAAACACTAACTTTTCTGTTTTAAATTCAACACTAAAATTCACGATTCTTATTGCTTAAATCTGAGAAGAATTGATTTAGAAATTAGAATTGAAAAGTAGAACTTATAAAGTTTTACTTTCAGCACCTTAGAGAATTTAGCACTGAAATATTGTTGCTTTGTTATTTTGTAATTTTGGCACAATTATATATTTCATATTTTAGTAAAAATTAAAAACATTAATGACTAATGAGTCATGAACATGATGATTGATGACTGATGAGTAATTGATATTTGATAAATTAATATGTGATAAACACAGAGTACTTTGTAATAAAGTGATGATTATTGATTAGTCAAATAAATGGAAATTTTATCATTTTCAATTTATTTTCTATTGTGTATTAATAATTACTAGTTAACATATTGTAAAAGTGTGTAAAGGTGTGTTTATACTACTTTATACCTACTCATGAAAATTTAATATGTATTATCCTTTAATTAAAATATGTATTACATGGAAAAATCTTAATATTATGAGTAATTTAATAAGTATAGATTACGCGTAGTTAATTTTTATTTTCGTAGATTATTAATTACAGCCTCTTTTAATTTTACTTTAAATATTGTATTATCATAAATCAACGACATACAGAACTAGTAATAGTATGTAAATTTTAATCACAATTTAATGTGATTCTTTTTTTTTTGGGTGGTACACAATAATACACTTGGTATTTTAATAAATTGTGTACTTAACAATAAATAAACTTTTACACATAAAAATAAACATCCTATGTCAATCTATCTATCAATAATTAATTATATTATCAGTCATTAAAATTTTAGAAATTTTAAATCTGAAAAAAGTGACAAGAGTTCATGATAAAAATCACAATCACTAGGTTTGACAAAAATTTCTCATTTGCCATTTCCAAAACCAAAATGTGTCCCACACACAATAAGAATGTGTTCACACAGAGTTTATAGTCACTCGCATGTCCAAAGTATTAACAACAAAACAACAACAACTAGGTGGGATAACAATCTCTTTATAATGGTCAGTCTATATTAAATACGGTCAGAGATCTGAAGATTTGGTGTTTATTGTGGAAAGCTTTTATCTGACGTTGTGTTGACATGGGCTGATGATGGTGATGATGAAAGTATAGTGGCAAATCGCCAAGCACATGTGTTTGGTTGGTTTTATTGCACTTGTTGGTTGGTTTTATTGCTATTGTTGGTGTTTTGGTTGGTTTTATTGCACGGACACAACTATTTAATATGTGTATTAAGCGCACCACATAAATGACTAATAAAATATTTTACCTGTTGTTACAAATAAGACCTGTGATCTCATCGGTATCTTTAATTATAAACCATTCACTTTAGGTAAAGTGTTTGAGAGGCTTTTTCAGTCCAAACTTACTGAAAATATTAAGTAATACTCAGTTTAGTTCTATGAAACATGCATTATTTATTTATTTATTTATTTCTTACAAAATCCACAGCGCTCAGTATTATACATAAGAACAATATTTGTCTTTCTAACAGCCAATTAAGGATTTACATTTTTTACAACTATACTAATACAATTTATATTACGAGCAAGCTTTACAGTGTGAATATCACGTTAAGAAAATGTAAGAATTCCTGACATTAAAATAAATTTCTTATTTCTTCAAGTTCGGAGACACTGCCAATGATACTGAACATAAGAGTGATAAAGTTTTATAGATGCTGTGTGTTTCATGTTTCATAAAATCGGTGCGTGATCTTGATCACAATACCATTCTTATGTGACCACGTCCCTAAATAAACGTTTAAGACCCAACATTTATAATAAAATTTATCGGATTGAACTTATGGTATATTCAAACAGATCTTTTTTTATGGTTTTAGAATGAGAAAGGCAGGCAGCTCTCCGAATAGTAAGAGTAACCAACGCCTATTGACTCCAAAGATGATAATAGTGCCTTGCATTCCTGAAAGCTGGAATGTTAAGCCTCATGCCTGTGTATACTGGCTACCTAAACCTCAAAACCGGAACACGACAGTGACAAGCACTGGCGTTATGGTGACAGGAATGAAAAAGGCAGTGGTACCAACCCGGGCGAGTCGTCGCAGAACTCTACCACCTAGACTTTAAAAGTCATGATGTTCGTGACATGTTTAGCCTTCGCTCGCCTCTTACGAGCTGCATGGCAGAAAGGCAGATGGTCTATTCTGCATATGGAACCTGGACCAACACAGGGTAAATAAAACAGATATATCGTATCAATGGAGGATAATGTGTTTTATAATTTAGCTACGCAAACCATGTCAATCATGCAGTCAAATCCCAAGTTATACACGTGTATTATATATTTTTATGGACAGCGTCGGCCCGAGTCCTTGATCAGGGTAGAATGAGATTGCCTTTCAATGCCCTTTAGCAATTTTAGGAACCACCATCGCTTGGCGCCCTTTCATGTGTGGGCAGAAGCCCAACTGTGCGCCTTACCTTAATACCACCACTGCGCCCCTTGTCATTTGGCGCCTTGAGCGATCGCCCTACTCACTCTACCCTAGGGCCGGTCGTGATTATGAATATCCACTATTTGAGTGAGCCCTATGTCCAACGGTGAATTGACAAAAATGATCCCTTTTGTACTTAATGTCAATAATTTAAACCTTATCATTATAAAGGAAACGTTATTTTGTTTTTGTTATTATTTAATATTTAATCTAATTCTCTCTTATTTATATCTCCGTACGGAATGAAAATATTATTTAATTTTTCCAAAGAGATTGCGGTATTAAAATAATAACGAAGAGAAAATAAACAGGCTTTTGAAATATTAATGTAGTGTTTCAAACGTCTTGTCCCGTGATAATACAGCCGCTCCCCTTCGAAAATGTAGCACTTGAATTATATTTTAAATGATGGAGCAATGAACATCACTGGGGCTTATTTTACCGCACCCACTCATTATTGTAAAATATTAGCTTCTGAAAGTATTAGAACAATTATTTTTCATCATTATTACGTCGTTGAACAGGCAGTGGGTCGGGTCTAATGGCCGACTTAAATTGGATGCGATTAGTTGGAAACTTATCGTTTTTTCATTCACTGAAGGGTGAGAGCCTATATCGAACAGTAGCCTATATAGAACAGGGTGCCTACTCAGGACTTTTACCAAACGTGCAATATCTTGACTTCCTACCAATCGATAAAATGCTGTCCCTTGTCTGTCAACTCCCCTTTCTAAGGCTTGACACCACAGTAACCGTACTCTAGTGTCGGCATTGGCAGTCTTTGTAGCTTCGATTTCAGTTACGTCGTTATTTCTTTCATTTTCCGGTGCCAGTTGTGAGCAAATTTCTTCAATTGGTTGAAATTCTGTTGCGTGGCAATTTGGTCCTGGTGATAGACTGGGCCTGTATATCCTGTTTAACTGAATATCCTAAGCCTGTTTCGAACAGTGGATGGACCCAGATGATGATCATTAATTTATTCAGCCGTATTGGTCAATAGTATATGGACATTTCAATCAACGGCCACTAATCACTAATTCACATCTGCTTGAGGTCACTTTGTTTGCGTTCAATTAAAATGTATGCTCACTATTGGTGTTGAAATAATCGAATTGCTTCGATTACATTGCATCACAGGAATTCACTTTTGTCCGCTTAGCAAATTTAAATGGATATTGTATCTTCACTTCAAATGAAATAGCAATGATACTGTTATATCATGGTGAAATACAAAATCATCTATTGCTGCATGTAAGACAAATTGTACTCCCTAAGGTAAAAAATTTGTGTATCTGTCTCTGGATATCGTGTGACAGCAATGGAGCCGCAACACATGTGGCCTGGGCCAACCAGGCTCGGCCAAAAAGGCAACAACAATTTTGATTATTTAAAAATCATAGCTGACATTACTTCACCACAAGTGAATGCCATAAAAAGTTTGACTACTTGCAAATTTTATGTGGTTCGCTATGCTGTGCTCTTTTTGTTTTACCATTGATAGGCTTTTATGGTTAATTGTCTAAACTATTTTTTTTTATTTTTGGGGACTGGATACAAGTATTTTACCCAACTCAATTTGATGTAATCAAACTGTGATTTCGTTTTAATTTTATGTTATCGTGGATAATAGCCAGTAGATATTGTGTAATAAACAAGATATAGACTTCATCATAAAGGTCCACATAAAAAGAGGTCTTCCGTAAATTGCAAATCCAATGTTTAGGTTTATGGGTTTAGTTTAGTGTAGGGTCGAGTCAACGCGAAGGTTTTATTTTTTCTAGGATTTACCAATCAAAATTTCAATTCAAACCAACATTACGAAATCAAAAATCTTATAAACAATGTCTAACTTTTTTTCGGTAAAAAAAAATTAAATGTCTTTTAAGCTACTACAATTCTTATTACCTATATAACCTAAATACTTTATTATAAAATATTTTGTATTTAGCCATAGCATACATTAAATTTTCATTTCATATTTATTTACATACTTTGTAAAGGGCCAGTCTGATGGTGACAATGAAATAGACCCGGATATAAACCACCTATGGGTCAACCATCCAAGAACAATTCAGTAAAGTAACAGATACGGATAATTGATAATGAGCGGCAGCGTTGCTAGTGTGAAGTACTTAATATTGCAATTGCAAACCCTTGGAAATTCGGAATAATTGACTTTTAAATGAATGTCAACATTTTGTTTGGTCGTTCAATGAGGAGATTCCATGTCCAATAGTGGATGATAACGGACTAACGATGATAATGACAAACTCCATTTAAATACTAATGACCAAAGTTGAATACTTATTATATGGGTTCCAATCGCGTTAAGCGCAAAACAAGTTAATGTTCAAAAAATTATAATTCTTTGGAAGTCCATTTAACAAGTCTGTTCAGCGATAGAAACAAAAAGTTATTTATGAACTAAAGTTTGGCTATACGAAACTTTGCGATCCTTTGGGTTCATGAGTTATAATTGTGTTTTCATGTTTTATTTGTTTCTATAGTCCATAATATTTGTACATACTTAAACATATACTAAAATATTATGTTTTATTTTGCACCAAATAGCTAAACATAGTATAAACAGAGAAACTAAAGAACGCTAAATGAAAACTGTAAGTAGATAGAAAGGCGTATTTATCGATAATACAGCAATCACTTCCAGAAAACATTAAGAGTAAAAAAAGTACAAAGAAGCATGTGATACAAATATAAATAAGTATGAAAATATTAGATGCAATTAAAAATGCACACTTGATATACAGATATATACACTGATACATATATAGACATTCACAGAACATAGTATGTAAAAGTATAATAAAAATTGTGTATTTACTTTTCATTATTTCATCTATGTTTCAACTTTTAACGATCATCATGTAAAAACAAAAATAAAAGTAAAACAAATAAAATTGTCCCTAAGGTATTTCACTCCATTACATATCGAAATACTCAGGAGATTCCCAGAAATCAATATGTAAACATATCTATTTAGGTAGTTAATAGTCAGGCGAGGAAACTATAACATATAAAAGTTAAATATTTGCTTACAATATTCCGTGAACAAAATAAATGATACATTTAACATATCAATTTATTATACTTTCTATACGTTAACGAGTGTTATAGGATTTATATCCTATAATACCTCATAAAGAGCTGACTTGACTAGCATCGCGAAACGCTGAAACTAGATAGAACTAGCTAGAGATAAATAAGTTTTATTCACACAAAATGTGAAAAACATTTTATTTAGCACACAACAAAATTTCCATAGTATTTATCGGTATCAAAGCCATTTGCCAAAATCAACACTGCTATAGGAGTTATGGCCTTTTGTTCTTCGTTCATGGTTTTTATACTGAATTTGACTCTATGGTCATGCGAGCTAAACAATGATAAAGTATTCTAATAGAGACAATATATTTAGTTTATACCCAAATGTTTCATTTTGTACTCACCATAGTATTGGGTAATAAAAAAACGGGTAAGTACTAAACGTCTATAAAAAGTAGGATCGAGTTTTATTTGTGATAAATGCCTCCCTGCGTCTTTATATTACATTTTAGCGCCAAATAAAATGCAAGAAATAGCCATTTTAGAGTTTATTGCTGGGGATTTTAATGTTTCAAATAATCCTTTTTCATCGTTATTGGCCCCTTTTCGTCCAATGATCGATACGGACCTCTCTCGTCGTCAAAACACAAATATTGATTTGCTCATAATTGCAAGGTAAATAGGCGGTTTAATGATGTCAATTATTATTTACAACAAAAATGAGAAAGTAGAATGTAGATTGGAAAAAAATAATTTGAAGATTTATATGTTAATATTTGTTATCTCTATATTTCAGCTGCATCTCAACTGATATTTGACGTTATTATTGCAGAACACAAATAAAACATTTTTTTTTTCAAAGCATATTGTACTTATCAAAGTATTTTAAATCTTTATTACCTTTCTAGCTGAGCTAAAGTTGTTTACCAGGTTGAGAACATAGCTGACAAAACGTCTCGAGGGAGTCAACACTATTTTCCTCAGCACAGTATTTAATCCTGCAAAAGACTGCATGCGTTCGCTTCTGCAACATAAGTGACACCTTTTATGTCAATTTTAATAAAAATATCTTTGCATCAATATAATCTCATTTTGTTCTTTCAGTTACTAAACTTTCCGATGGATAGTGGTTTGATTCTTTTGGACTTCCTATTTCATCAAAATTGTTCCCATAGTTTGGAAGTATCAATGTACGGAACAAGCAATAAATATGTAAAAAATGACACTTAATACATAATATATCCTTTTAAGAATAGGCTGAAAATAATTCCATTGATTCTAGTCTAGCAAATGATATTTTTTCGTAGTGGAAATCTTTAAAAGAGATCCGGTGTTTGGAATGCAGTAACCGGGATTTGTGAGATTTTACGCACTGAAACCTCTTTTTTTTATGATGGTCACCCCTGGCACCACAAAGGGGTTGCGGAAACTCAGAGTTCTCTTTTAGGAGGCAAGAAGCTATATTCCCTGCATCTTCGCTGGTGCTTACGACAGCTTGGGGCCATCCTAGCTGCTATTTAGCTCAGTGCCACATAGCGCAGAACCGCCCACTCTACACGGGTATGACCCTAGGGAAAGCCAAATTTATGGAGCCCCACTCGTTGAGGCTAGGATTATATAGGAGCAAAAGCTTTATGTTAAGTCGAATTAAGTAAGATTATGTTTTAATGCCTTTTACTTTAGGAGTTGAGAGTATTAAAGTACAATTATTTATTTAAACAAGTAGAAATACAAACGAGGAATATATTTTAGAACTCAAAATATACATAGGGATTTAAAGAAATAATATAAGACTCCTGTGTTAATAAGTAAAGACAACTAAACTTTCCTTTCAATTTTCTTTGTATTTTTTTTTATTCAATATTTATTATTAAGTTAAATCATCATCATCAGTCCGTATTCTATTTAGCAGCTTAAGTTAGATTTAAATTACTAATTAGTCTTTGTAATAGACTAGATCGTAATCTAACGATGATTCCTTTAAGATTCATAATATCAAAAAAATAAACTAAAACATACAGCCGAACATGGAACCTCCTCCTTTTCGGAAGTCGTTTAAAAAAGAAGTCCGTATCCGTCAACTGCTGGACATATGCCTCTATCAATGAATGCCAAGACGACACTACTTGTATAAGCCGTGGGTAACAGCTAGTAAAATATAATTTTATTTATTATGTAAATGTAATGTTTTAACTTTAATTTGCGCCTTGAGAGCAACGGAGCGCTGTCACTGATAAAATACGTGAAATGCACTGACATGTAAAGGTGAATGCACATTCGCTACCGTATGTGCTCTATCTTTGAAATTTTTCTGAGATGCGGCTCGTACGTGGCAAATAAATGTCCTTGCCTCTTAAATTATGATTGAAACTATCAATCAACGTTGTTTTCACCAATACTAGTATTTCTTGCTCCTACTAGCGGAAAGAGGGGAGGGACAACCCCGCTTTATAATCCTCCAAACTTCGACAAGCCTTATAGCGAGCCTCACAGTTCGACGTAGTTGAAAGGGCCCATAGGCCAACAGCACAGGCCAATGTGCGAGGTTGAATTGAGTTTAATAGAAATTAAACGTAAATAATGACTAACGAGTGAAATAAACTCATTTATTATCAACGATATTGGTTCAAAAGTGAAACGTATCATGAAAATTCATATCATATTTCTTGGAACAATTTTTTACACGTCCACTTTAATTTCCTCCATTATTTCCTTTTCGATGTTATTTTCATAATAAACTGCAACTTACAATAAGTATTTCATATTCTGAAATGTTTTCCATGAAATTATTTTGCCCAATGTTCATGAAATAGGATATTCTTGTGAGCAGAATAGAAAATACGTAACTGTATACAGCTATTGGAATTTTATTATTATGAATGAATAAATGAATTACTCTTAGTCACGAATACAGGAATGCAGTTTTTTTAAATGGAAAACTTATAATTAATAAAGGTTTAACGGTTGTCTGGTGTAATGGTTAAGTGACAGACCATTTATCCCCAAGGGATCCATAGCACAGTACAAACATTTATATTCTTAATTCAAATGTTTGCCCTTGACAGTATTCGAACCCACAATCCCTGCATGTGTTTGCTTTGTCATTGGACAAGTACACCAGAAAACCGTTATTAAACTGCAATAAAAATGCCAATGTATAATTTTACTGAAATAAAGTAAAAGAACATATAACACGTAAGGTATTTGGGACGCGGAAAATATGAAAACAATTATTCTGAGTTTAGCTCTACTTTGCCTTGTTTCAAAAACAGTTGTTGCAAATTCCACATGTTCCCAAAACCTGAGCTTGTTTTTAGGTCATCGTTCTAGATGTCTCATTATTTTGTGGCCTTATTTGCAGGTTTATGAGAAATATGTCTCAGGTTACTCCACTTCAAAAGGAGAGACACAAATACCAGAATCACAAAGGATTTTAGCAAAAGACGTTTGAGTATTATCTTGTTAGTCAATACTTTTTCTAAGAGAACAACTTTTCTTGAAAATAATGTTAAACGTTAAAACCCTCACGCGAAAAAATATTTAAAACGTGTAATTGATTAATTATTATTTATCTATAATACCAATATTATAAAGATGAAGGGTTTGTTTTTTTGTTTGAATGTGCTAATCTCTGGAACATTAGTAATAATTAAATAATTAATATAGAT
>DWQD01000117.1:0-10249 GCA_018252415.1 Jalmenus evagoras | reverse complement strand
GCACATTGCCGATGATGACGCGCGTATATGACACGGTTACGGTGTTCTGTTACGGCGAAATGTTACAAATCTGGACGCACCTTAATAGTGAAAGGGAGCGGAGTGCAAAAAAAATTAGATTCTTATTTAGACATTTTATTGAAATTGACAAAAATAACATTGATGGCTTACTATTACATCATTTTGAATTGAATCTTTTCATTTTATCCATATTTACCTGAAAAATGGGATATCATGTATTATTGTGATTTAAAAGGTAAACGTGTAAACGTTCCTCTAAGGGCCCAAGGCTGCATGGGTTGCCCATGGTGATATTTTGCAGCGATTCAGTAGCGCGATTCGTAGACGGACGTCTGTATCACTATATTTGGCCATTAGTCGTAAGTGAAACATAAACAGAAGGTCCCAAAGTAGATATATAAAATAGTCGTATCAAATGGTTTTAAATAATAATTACCTTATATTCATCACTCAAAACTGGTAACTCCATCATTACAGCCATGACTGGTCTGCCGTGAGCGCATTGGAATGGTAATTTGCAGGTTGACAATGAGCTCAGCAAGTTTTGACATTCAGCTTTAGTTAGTATGTCTCCGAATTTTATAGAGTATCTACACGCCTGAAATACATTATATTAGGCGCCTTTAATGGACGATGGTCTAAAAAGGTTATGGAATTTAAGCCGCCTTTGGAAAGACGTAGTGTCGGTCTACCAACAACTAGACAAGAACTAGAGAAATAGAATGATGATCTCCGTCTAGTGGCCGGTCTGAGTTGGATGCAAGTAGCCGGAGATCGCACAATTTGGCGTTTATTGAGGGAAGATTATGTCCAATGGTGAATTGACGTGGGCTAATTATGATGTGAAGTAGATTTAGAAGAAGACTAATTTATTTCCGTTATCTGGTAATCGTGGCTAGGTTCTTATAAGTTTGCAAAGGGCTGAAGCCTGGATTAGCGTATTGTGATTGTTTGTATATTAGATATTATTTACTAAATTATTCCGAAAATAATTTATTGAGATAAATTAAGTAAATTCTTGTAACAAAAACATGTCAAGGACTTCTACCCGATAAAAAATTCGAATTACTCAGTGCGATATGCAAAAGTAGTGAAACTTGTACGTTGTATTCCATTTATAATTAATAAAATATTATACTTATACATTTAAGGTTCTACTTTCTACTGTCACCAGAGTTTTAGTGTTAATTTTTCTCGACAGTATACTACTAAGGGGATGGCAAGCTCAGGCGACACACAGTATAAGAAAAACTAGCACATATTATGTATTCGAATCTAATGTTGGCTAACCGCCGATAATATTGGACGTTGATTTTCGTATATTGACCACTTCAGGTTTGAATGCATAGCAGTTATCGATTTTTTGAGTTCATCGAGAGGCTTTTGTAAACTTTGTTTTTGATGCTAACTATTTTTGTATTAAGTTTTTTATGGTTGTTTTCACGTTTAAAATTCATTATTAAAATAATTCTAATCAAAGTTACACATCTAAAGTCTACGCGGGTAAATCCGTAGGCAAAAGCTAGATCTTACCTCACTTAGCACAAGATCCATTATTGATTTCGGGTGAAGAGAAACATTACCTTTTAATGATTTTATTGCTTCTACTTGTTCGTATATAAGACTTTTTACTGCTTTCATGATTACATCAATCTTTGAGAAAAAAAAATGTACTTAGAAAAACAGCAAGATATATTTATTTATTTGCCAACGCTCCTCTTCAATGAGACAACTATAAGTAATTCCCTCTCAAAGGGACGTCAACACTTATTGTTTTAGCGTTTATCAAAAGAGGCTCATGTTGAGGATAGGTTGAATTTTCTTCTTCTTTTATTTAGAGATAATGATGATGCTTTTAAAATTTAAGGTGTAAAGACTAAAGAGTGTTACAAAGTTACATAAACAAAATACGAAAATTGACGATCTGTTCATCTTACATTCTCGAATCATCTTGCTTACGTTCACTGCTGGGTCTCTTTCAATGAATATCAAGACAAGACGTTTTTACGCTCATTTAAAGGGAATTTTCTTACTTGATACAACACGTAGGCTTTGTCTTAAAATATAAATAATCATAAGAAGAAAACTGAACTTCTTACCTGCCTCGAGTTCTTCCCAAGAATTGCTTTCGGTATAGACTTAATTAATACAACATCATCTTTAAATGACCATTCCAAACCAAAACGAGTAAATTTCTCTTTATAATTATGTAAATATGTAGTGAATTCTTTAGAGAGCTTCAGAGGCAATGCATCTACTGTTATACTCATCCATTTTTCACCATCAAAATAATCTTTAACAAGGACATAGAAATATTTGGCAATAATGATTTATACACAATATAAGATAAAGAATATGGTGGTGATGAAGGAAATTCTGATGGTAATGAAAGATATGATGATGATAAAAGTGGTGAAAACGACGATTTTAATCCAATGAAACGCTTTAAAAACTATAATATAAGGTACTACTGTACCTGATAGATTATTTTCCAGTCTTATACGTTCGTCTACTGCGTGTTGATCAAATAATACTAAAAATTCTGATGTTAGGTTATGCTTAGAGTATTTGCCAGTCACTTTAGCTCCTATAAATTTATAATCTACTTGACCTAACACCTAAAATACATAAGAAACCGTAATAAAAAAAAAATACATTCAAACGAAATGAGGCTCTATTGAAAATTGACACCATAAAAACACAACACAGTATAAGTAACTTTATTGTAATATTACATTATCAAAACAACGAAACACACATTAGCCTCATCAAAGCTCTGGGATGGTGAATCTTGCTGGTGGTACACTACGGAAACTGAACTTGGTATTTACAAGTGCACAAGATGCAAAAATCTGAGATTTCAGGTAAAAAAATCATACACTAGACGCATCTAGTTGTTAGAATGTGCCGCAGCACATTATAACCGTAAAACAGAAATTTGGAAACGTCATAAAGATGTAAAAATTGTTTATTACCTCTGGCATAGTTTATTAAAATAATTACCTTAGCTGCCTTTAAAGATGTAGCGTCAAAAATGGGATCAATATTTTCATCGTTTGGTTTACATACTACACTTCGGATTCCTTTCGTGGTCAAATCATTTAAATTCTGAACACCTGGCTCCAATATTTCCGAAAATATTTGCAGATTCGTTGCAAAATTTTCGTATATATCCTAAATTATAACCAAAAAATATTTAGAATCTGCAGGCCATTCAATATATCTAGTTTAAATTCATGAGAGTCTCCGAAAGATAAATAAATCGTTTAAATAATTATTAGCCCTTGTGTATCTACAAATGAATATAGGTTTTTATGGGTTTATCACATAAATAACGAAAATTCATGTAGCCCATTTGAAGTCTAATTACCATGAAGGAAAATATTATTTTCATCTTCAGCTCATATTTTGGACAAATAGGAGCTGCTGTGGGTAGGTCTATTTAAATCAGCGGCCACTTTCCTGCTACTTGCATCAAACTTGAACCAGTAACTCCGTGATTCTTTCCGTCTAGTCGAAGGTTGATGACAAGTTTTTCCAAACATCCTCTAGGCATACAGTAAGTACTATATTATGAAGTAATGGAGGTGGGCGTTAATGTCTGCAACACAGTTCTCAACTAACGCAGACATTATCGAACATTATGTAAAAATATTTGTAAACTTATTCCAAATAAAGATTTTTGTATTTTGTATTTGTATTTGTACTTATTGTTTTTTTTTTAATTTTAGAGTGTATATGTAAATTCAAAGTGAAAATTTTGTATTTTTCTTACATTTTCATAATAATTCTCTTCTGTGTTACGGTAATTGACTTTCGGTAAACTGATCGCTGTGATTTGAGACATACCTAAAATACAGGTTAGGCTATTAATGCATTTCAAATCCATCCGCTGACACGCAATGTCTATAGATATGATCAACAAATTATAGGGTAGCTTTACAAACAAAGGTGAAAAAGTATATTGATTTAGTATGGACTTATACTGCCTTTATTTTTTTTTAATTAAAATGTTCAAAGCATTATGTAATTACTACACGTACCTTTAGGAATAAAAGTAAAACGACTATTTAGCTTAAATCCTTCTTCGCTGATTTTATTAAGAGTGTCTGTGTCGACGTTTCCCTCAAAAGGCGACTTTTTATTAGTTACTTCTAGGATTTGCTCTTGAGATATATTTTTACCTGTTTCGATTGTATCTAACATCTTGTCTTTTATATTTGTATCACTTGTATTATTTGTACTTAAAATACTTTCTTCATTCGTAAAATATTGAGAAATTTGCTTGCTTTCATCAGATATCTCATTAAGACGCGAATTGCACAAATTTTTGTTAGTTATATCAAAATCTTCTCTTCTTACTGTTGTACTGTTTTTTAGATCACTAATTTGAAATATAGTTTCACATACTTGTAAAGGATTTATACTCTGTGATATGTTTTTGGGATTTGGTTCGGATACGAAAATAATATTGGCATTATTATACTGGATGTTATTTATATCAATTTCTTGTGGTTGAATTTCATTATTTAGATAATAACAATCTTTGTTACTAGATACTTCTATAGTATATGTTTTATGTAGATCATTGTCAGCGAGGTTTGTTTTCATCTTTGACGAAACAATTTCTTTTGAATTAAACGTCTGTTGCAGGTTTGAGGTAAATTGATCATACTTTGATCTGTGACTTAAATAACTTTTGTCTTCAATATTACTGAATATTGTTGAGATATTTTTGTTGTAATGACTTTCAATAGTTTCAATTGTTTGAATAGATTGGTATAAATTCTTATGAAAGAATAAATCTCTGGTAGCTTTATTTCTAACTTCCTGCCTCGTATGATTTTTTGAGTGGGAGTATTTACGCTTTTTATGAATTTTATTAACAAATGATTTTTGAAGTTGGTTTTTGTGGATTTGGAAGTTATTACACGAACTATTGCTAATAAACCTTTTTTCTTTTTTAGGTGGATCAATTTCTGTGTATTTATGACTTTCGTAACTTAATTTATGTTTATACGTTTTGTGAGTTGTAGAGTTTTTCATAAAATGATCTGCAAATTAATTTTTAATATACTTCAGAAGGTGTTTTATTAGCAAAAATGTATCTTTTATTTAAACAACCATAATAAAAAAAAAATATAAAAGGTGCCACTTACAACATACTTTTATAAATACTAAATGATAAGGTTAGGGAGAGGATCCTAAGATAGTGAAGTAGATTTCCGTCATTTATAGAATGCTCCATTCTAGTCTAGCTTTTGTGAAATTATATTTTAGAGATTTGCAGAAAATATACATACGTTTTATTTCAGATTGCTTTTCTTCTCTTTTATTTGCTAAATTAAGTCGAGATACGTCTTCACTATTAAAAATGGATCTTACTAAGTCATAAGATGTTTTTATATCACTCGCATCATTGTAAATATAGTTGTGATTTTTGATTGTTACATTAGTTTCTTTTTGCACAGTATAATTTGCTATATACTTAACACGATTATTAATCTCATTAGTTGAAGCAACATTATGATTTGGTTTATCAGGAAAAAAATGTTTCAGTTCATCGAGTAAAATATTACACCTTTTTAATACAGAATCAGTCGGGTTTTTAAATTTCATATTTAGTCGATCTTGTGATATTCTTATATCGTTTTCACATGTTTTTTGTATATCTTTGTTTTCTTTACTATGAGAAAAATCAGTTTCAATACGAGTTTCATTTCGACTTTTTATTGATAAGAATTTATTTTTGTTAACCCTAGAAGCAGTTAAATCTATTTGGTTGTTTGATAAAATGCTGTTATTGCTTTTACATAATATATTTATTTTGTTAAATTTATTTTGCTTAGGTTTCAATTGTTTTGACACAATTTTTGAAATAGACATTTCTGTTGCTTTGTTATTTTGTTTTCTTTTAACATTTTTACCTTAAATAAAAAAAAGCAGTGTTATTCAATGCCTAAGTTTAGTACATTATATCATTTATTTATTTAATTAAAACGGCTTTCGCCAATTACATTAATTAAAAACGAAAATTAATTATGCTAATAAGTGATAATAATAATAATTTCAATAGGTTACAAATATAAACAAGTCAATTAATTCAAGAAGTCATGATGAATTAAATACGTGAATTGTATTTCTTACCTATTATTCCAGCTTGTATTCTTAAGCCTTTTTTATTCTTTTTTGAGTTATTGCCTAAAATTTTTTGCATAATTTCTTTGACCTGTATTCTTGTATCTTTATTCGTTTCTTCAATAGTTCTTTTACAATCGCCATTTATTTTCTTAAGTACAAGATCTCCATTATAGAATTTTACCAACTTCTCAACAAGTTTATCAATCTTCTCCCAATTTTTGAATTCTATGAAGATTTCTTCAGATGTATAACTAATGTCATAGTCGGTAGGCGGACATTTTATGAATATGAAGTAAAATGGAATGTTCTTGTTAGTAATCTTTTCGGCTTTAAAGTTATCCTAAAAAAAAAACATTAGTCTTACTCGTCTTATATTCGTAAATATTACTATTAATAAGTTATCGTCTACCATACGACTGTTTTTTCTTATATTTCCGATACATTACTTAACTGCTTTCTAACATGTACCAATCACCGAAATTGAGTCAATTTTACTCTTGAGTAATTGAGTTTATTAGGACAGTGAAAAATAAATGTAATATTAAACACGAATAAAAGAATAGTTAAACAATATTAATACTATAGTAGAATATGTTAATGGTAAATGATAATATAATAACTATGTAATATCCATGTTGAATACAAAAATTGATATAAATTACTACCAGCGAAATACTGCAACAGTTTTACACTTATTTTTGTAAGCCAATATACCATCGATTTAAGTATTTTATAACAAAGACTGTTGATGTATGTAATTGTTATGTTAGTACGGAACATCTGTATAAATGATAGTTAATGAATGGATAATAGGTAATAAGGTTTGATGTTTGGACACTCTACTGTCGTCTTTTGTATTTATTTTTATTAAAATAATCGAAAATACCTTTTTTGTTTTCGTTATTCTATTTAAATCGTTAATCCTTAATTTTTTATTTATGCTATAGTGTAATTTACTGTTATTTATAAATCTTCCATTTACATAAATAAAATTGTAATTTTTGTAACCTTCATTTAATTTCTCAATAAAACCATGTATTTTGTATTCATTTTTCTCAACTTGTAACTCTTGGATTTCTTTACTTTCGATTTCAAATAGAGATGATAATGTTTGATAAATATCTCTATGTTTCTTGATTTGAAAAATAATCTCGTTTATAGAATCATCTCTTAAACTTATAGAAGTGTTGCAATGTATTAACGATATTTGTTCCAAAAAGGATCTGATGCGAGCTATTTCTGTAGTTTGATTGATTGTACTTTTCTGAATATGTAAATTATATAGAAATCCACTTATTTCAACCTTAAATGAGAAAATTTGTTTTATGCTACTTTAGGCAGCTAAACTATGATATATAAACTTGGCGCGAGAGATCTACGTAAGAATTTTCTCACGTAATTTAAACCACAACGTAAAAATCGTTGTTTGCCTAATACATTCAACAAGATAATACCTAAAGCGATCTGATGATGCTTTGAGATGGTTTCTTTCGGTTGTATGAAGATTTTTTGGGCTAAGGTAAAAAACCAGGGTTTGTGGCAAGTGTGTCTCATGTTGAAAGTGAGATGATGGTAAGAATTACATCGAATCATGGCGGGATCATCTAAGCTTGGTTGTTTTGGTCTTAAGTGAAAATGTGGGCAATGTTAATTGACGATATAGCGCTGAAGAGAACGAACAACATTTTGCGAAAATTTATTTTATTTATTAAAATAAGTAAATATACTGCGAGTATACCGTTGGACATAGGCCTCCCTCAATGAACGCCGAATCGCCCAATCTCCGGCTACTCGCATCCAACCTGAACTGGTCACTAGACGGAGATTGTCACCCCATTTAGTTGTTAGTCGACCCACATTGGGTCTTCCCAAATTCCAGAACCTTATTAGACTATTAACCAACAACAACAAAACCACCAACAACAGCCTTTACAAAATATTATTAGAAAAAATATGTTGTACTTACGTTGGTACCCTTAGATGGTCTTGTAGTTGTTTTAGAAATGTCTTGTTCTTTACCTTCTATAAAAATCTTCGTAAATGTATTTTCTGTGTCGTTACATCTTGACGTTATTTTTACTTTTTGTGAAACATCTATAATGTTAGCCAATGACAAGCCTTTGTAGCCATAACTTTGTATCGGTTCTTCTAGTGAAGTGCTTTGAAACTTACTTGTCATATACCTACGTCCCAAAAACTGAAAATCGTTATATGAAATACCGCATCCATTATCTATAACTTGTATAGAAGATTCTTGGATAAAAACTCTTATAGCAACTGAGGTGGCTTTAGCATCAAGCGCATTGTAAACCTAAAAAAAACTTAGCATACAATTATTCAAATTAAAAAAATATATTATACCATTATAGTTATCTTTGTACCAATTCTTCTATTGCTTTTTTGAAATTGTTAATATAACCACATGCGCTAATCTTTTTTTCAACATCCGAGGGAATCCTTAATAATGACATTTTGACATTATCATGATTTTTTTAAATTGACATAATATTTTTCTAGATTGATTTTGACAATTATTAGATATTAATATATATAAAACAGTTGAAGTTACATGAAATGTCATTGTAATTATTTATATGCAAGAATGTTATAGAATATTGTTTGAGAATCTGTTTTTAGCCGTTAATTAAATATGTTATTAGGTACACTTTTTATGAATTTCGTATTATGTAGCCGCCGTAACTGCATTTTTGGAAACTAGACATGTTTTAGGTAAAAAGGAAGCATGCGGTTGCGGTGTTTTAATAAATATTGTCTTTTTTTCATTAGTTTTAATTTAAAATTTGGTAACCGAATAGATTTTGATGCTTTTTCGGAGTTGCTTAAATCTTAACTTAACGGATGTCTTAATTAATTAATTCAGCACATTTTTATAACATATTATTTAATAAACACACTATGAAAGTATTATTGTTATCTTTACCATTATTATGCGCCAACTTTTATATTACATATTAAAAAAAAAAAAAACAAAAAATTAAAATGTACGGGAGCGCAACTTAATATTAAAAATAAATAAATTAATTAGGTAGGTACCTAGGTAACCGCTTTCGTTCCGCACTTCGCGCTAAAAAAAATCCTCCTCAAAACTTTTTTTTTTAATTTTGGCAACTACACATACTTTTCGTATTGTGCCACAAAGGTAATACATATATATTATTTTAATTTTTCAAACATTGTTCTATTTTTTCATAATCATCATTCTTGACGACCGTCTGATTGGGATTAAATTTCAAAATACATATGTAGGTATATCGACTGTCCCTAGGTACAATATCGAAACTCAAAAATTGCAATTTTTTTTATTAGTGTTTTAAGCTTGACATAAAGGTATCTTTCGGCCTATGGAATAAAAAAATTAAAAAAGCCATCGCATATGGGGTTTTTATTTTATTTTTTTCCTTTAAAACAGGAAACAATAATTTTAACATTAGCGTAGCTTCAACGATCGTTAACAGTTGAAAGTAATTTATCAAATTAAAAATGTATGTTACCTTTAAATGGACATCGATTGGTTATTCAGCCCTGAACTAGCGAAGGGCTGAAAAATTGTTCGGTCGAATAGTTTATTATCATCTACATGAAACAACGCATGTCTATGAAATATCTATACAAAAAATTAGTTTACGTATTATAATGAAAAATTAAAATGTGTAGATAGCAGACATTTAATAATTTAATAACAAGTTAGTGAATGTTTTTAAATATGATGAGTGTCAAATTAGAAGAGGAGATAAGATTGTTCTGGGAATACATAAAACGGTAAGATTTTTCAACTTATTTTTTACAATCTATACTAATCTAAACCTTCTAATAACTGTAACTACTAATATTCTAAATGAGAAAGTTTGGATGTTTGGATGGATGTTTGTTGCTCAATCACGTCGAAACTCAGCGTGGGAATAAGGAACAAATTCCTCTCAAATGACCAATCGACACTTGATTGTTTTTTTTTTATAGAATTGGAGGGCAAACGAACAGATGGCTCACCTGATGGTATGTGACTCCATCGCTCATAATCATCTACATCACTCGAAGGCATGCAAATGTGTTGCCCGCCTTAACAAAG
>DWQD01000116.1:0-10266 GCA_018252415.1 Jalmenus evagoras | reverse complement strand
TAATATAATGCATTCATCTAGTTTTGTCAACTATAACAGTTCATAACAATAATTAATTAATTTTACTATTTCATGTAAGCTTAAAAATTAAAAAAAAAACTAAGATGATATAACTAAATAAAAGCTTTCATAACATTTTTATATCATACAAGAAAATCAATTAATATTGATAATTCCAATTATCACAAAAATTATAATACCACTAAATTTTCACAGTAGTTATATAGATTATCTTTTTTTAATCGAGATCGTAAGCAATATTATAACAAAAAAATTCAGCCAGTTTTGACATGAGTAACGTAATTAATGAAAATTGTTAACAATATTAACATTTTTAATTAATTAAGTAATATTAACAAATATTAACATATTTCATTCCAAAATTCAACAAAATATGTTGATAAAAAAAAATTTAATAACTCATAATGATTGATAACAATAAAGATTACAAGATTGGGTACATCAGAACTTCAAATATATCTCAACTTGAAAATTTGATGGATGGTTTATATATTGATCTCAATACATCTTTATGACGCAAATCGATTAAGATTTTGATAAAATACAAGCGGATAGAAAATTTTGTTCGGAGTTTTTTTTACAAAAACCATTATAATAATTATAGTTATTTTACTAGTAATAGACTAACGCAAAGAGGAAAAAAATGGTCTGAAAACATTTTAAAACTCAATTTCTAATTGTTCTTGTCAATTTGTATGAGATTACATAAAGTAAAGAAAAACCGACTACAGTAAAAAAAACTGAAAATATTTTAATAACAGTTAATTTTCAAAAGCTGATAAAAAGTACACAGAATATAAGTACCATTGTATTAGACTTTCAACAACCGAGTGGAAATAGGCAAGCATTAAAAATCGAAAGCATTCGTAAATCATAAGGAAAACCAATAGTTAGTCAGACAAAAAATATTTGACGCCAAGTTTTGCGTAATTAGAGAGCGTGCGAAACATCGCATTCACATCAGAACTCGCAACAAGGTCGAGACAAAATCGAAAATAGCCAGGCAATGATCAGACACATTGGTAAAAACGGTCGTTTTCGAGTTGCTCTCAACAGCAGTTAAATTGGCAGTCGGCCAAGACCATGGGCTATTCGAATTAGTAACCAGCAACAGAGACGGCTATTTACAGCTGCCAGCGCTACATACGTCATTACTCTATTTACAACAACTCTCCTTTGTATCCATTTTATCACCTGTAACAAAATTTCGAATATTTATTTTAAAATATATTCTCGTATATTCTATCAAACATTCTTAAATCAAATAATTTTTACAGAAAACGAGCACGACATAAAAAGTCACCATGTTTAAAAGTCATTTAGAAATGATTGGCAGAAATGAGACGGCATCGAAGAAAGCCAGATTTTGGCAATCCTACGTGCGATCTCTTAAAGGTAAAACGCAAGTTAAAAATTAAGAAAAAAATTAATCAAAAATGAGTTCTTGTGAAATTAATATATTTATTACTTATTATCAGGATCAGAAGACATCAGAGCAGAGGAAAGATACAGGCCATCACGCCGCAGTGTATTCCCTGAGCTGTTAAGCACTTATCCTTATACCAAATCCATCTACGATGACCCCATTGCCGCCGCTGAGAGAATCACCGTTCCAGGATACCGCTACCTTCCAGTTCATCGCGAAGTCTATGGATACTCACCACGCCCCATCTACGCCCACAACTACCCTCGTTCCCTCCAACAGTACAGACCAAGTTAGTTTTAAAATGCTTTTACTCTCATTGACCTGCCCTATCATTAACGACGCTTTAAATTACCCAGATAAAAGAGATGCCATTTGAAAATAAACACAGGTGTTGACAAGTTGATCCAATTTTTTTTATCGTTACCGCTTGGCAGGTCTACACATCGAATGGCACAAGTTTTGCTTTGGCAAATACGCTGTAACCTTTCGCTATTTGTCTTTCAAATACTTTCATTTAAAGATGGCCATCGACAATATTAATACTGATAAGAAGTTCAAAAGAATATGTATGAACATATTATTTCATTTTGTAAAAACGATGAACATCTATATGCTTTGACACCTTGTTTTTGACCACGATTATTATTTTAACCCTCATTAGAAGAATTTACCTATCCAATGTAAATATTTGCATTTTTTATCTTAATTGTTTCAGCAAAACCCGGAGGCGTATAAAATGGACGCGAATAATAATGTCATAATCTTAGATTTCATTGACTAATTCCTTTAATCGGACACTTAAGTTTTTATTTCAATTGTCGATTAATAATTGTTTAAACATCTATCTAGTTTGTATTAATATAATTGTAAATCAACGTACATTGTAATAATTTGTATACAGATTTTATAAATAAATTCTAAACAATATCTGGAGTGGAACCAGTAAGGGCTAGGAGATTTAATTCGTGATGATTCGATTTACAATTCATTGAAAACAAACTTCACATCACAAAATTTACATTATCAGAAACTAAACATCGCGAGATAGAAACGAAATGATGTTCTAAGCTCGCTATTGGTAGTCATATGAGGAATATAACATGGTCGTTGTTGATAATATTCTCATCAATTTCTAGGAGCCATTTTAATGCAAACGAGTGCACATTATATGTTTGCTTGCAACATGCGTCTGTCTGTCATTGTTATTGTGCATGTAGTAATTAATAGAAATCACCTCTGATACATAGCAACTATTCACACTAAAATGTTTTTCATAAATATTTATTGACGTCATTAATTAAATCTTCTCGCACTTCCTGGGTTACACAATTATTCATTTTGTATAAAACCCTGTTCCTTTATGATACATTAACATAAATATTTTAAGTGATAATATTGATCACGAGGTGAGTTCTATGAGACTATTATTTTATTTTAAAAAACTAAATTTCATTGCAACTAAAGCTTATGCTGCAAGACTTCTAACTAATTACTAACCTTAATGTATATAAACATCACATATAGCTACCGTGATGTAAATTCTATTTAGATATCTGCTCTTCCTTTTATCTTTTATTTATAATAAATTTTACATGAAACATAATTAAAAATGTGGTTTATTGTTATATAGTTATACTACTTAAAAACAATTTTACAAGATTATAAATAAGATTGATCTTTTCAATTTAAAAATTTAACAAAAATCCTAAATATCGGATGTGGTAATATGATTATTGGTAATTTGAGATATATTTTTTTTTGTTTTCTTCTGAATTTAATGTTTGTGTTAATACTAACAGTTTACAACATACCGAGGCGTGTGCGACGAGGCGTTGACCCCTTCGACGCTCATAAGGCGTGGCAAGACCATCTAGACAGGCTAGCTGCTATCGACCGGCTGTACCCCTCTCGCTACGGACTCTACTTAAGAGACCGTGCTTACCCAATCACCGACCTTGGTGCCTCCGTCGACCCAATCGCGCCCAAGTGCCTTAAAGGCATCGAATATGAACCCGACAACAAACCTCACTGGGGATCAGGTAAATACTAACAAATATCTGCACGGATTAATTAGGTTAAGTTACCGAGAATAAACCATTCGCATTTTGCCTGAAATAATCTAGTTCAAGGTAGTACTCTTGTTTATTCTATTATGTGAACTACCGAAATTGCATTAAGTGAATATTGTCTTTTTAGTGTCTCAAAAAGACTGATTATTAGTGTAAATTACGAATGGATGAAACTCAGTAAAGTTCGAGATTGCAAAAAATTCCAATTAAAAGGACGTGTATGCAAGCTTTTGATCATTGCTATTAATTGGAAATATTAAATCATGGATACTATGTCTAGGAAATTACTCACTATTAGATTCAATTTCATTTGAAACTGATAGTGAGCTGATCCATGAAATATATTTCGTTTTGTAAAGACAATTCCTTACAGAATACTTTGTTTTTACAAATTGAACAGTATCTCAACGAAGTATAACTATCTATTGTAATATCATTACTTTTATCTGTTTCAAAATTTGTATGATTTGCTATTCTTGTTATAATGAAATATATTTTATTATTATATTAAACATTGTTATACAAATACATATCTGCAACTAGATTAGTAAATATCCTATTGTATGTAATAAAACCAACATATTCCCTATTTTATAAATAGTACAAAACATAAATTAACCCAGTCATATTTTTTATTAAAATTTAAAAGACAAATTCGTGTTTTGATTTGTAGCTTAGTACCTCCCTATCATTTAATATTAAAGAAAATGTAATTGTATGCTGATCATAAACGAAATTCTAACGCTGAAATACATTCATTCTGCTAAATTGGCAGGAATAACATTAGCATTTCAAAATCTGTGCATGAACTGCATTGTATATAGCAATATCGTCGTTTGGAAATATCATGTATGTATACTAAATACCAAATCATTTCGGCGAACACTACACTCTATGATATGATAAAAGTTATTAAAAAAAATACCACGTTATACATATGATAATTTTTGCGTGGTATTGATAATGAGAATTGCCGTGAAGGACCATTGTCGGGGCTATCGGACGTGTTCAAAAAGGACCCATTTTTCGCGGAAGCCGAAAAATGGGCTGGATTTGATCGATCGCTCCGTGGGAAGTCCCCAACACCCGTGAAGCCGAGGATAAGCCCGCCTCGCGACTGTGAGGTCGCGTACGATGCCGACGGTAAGGGCTTCAGCCTATACTGTATCTTCGTCTGAACCCTCTTCGTCATAACTATTCCCTATTTCTAAACTTTTTAAATTAAATTTTATTCTAAATAGATTTAAATACTTTAATTCTTTAAATAGCACAGTTTCTTATAAAAATTTATTTGATTTCCGTGAAGGAGCTTTTAAGACACCTCTATTCACAAAATATATCCGTAGTTTAATTTCGAGTGTATGTGTTCTTGTAAATAAATATTGCATGGTGTGGTGTATAATATTAATACTTTCAAACTTTTAAAATTATATTTTTGAAATATTTCAAGAATTTATTCTAATTTTATGCCATAATTTTGTATGTTATAGGATATCAAAGTGTTCGAAAATAATATTTTTAATTTTATTGTTAAAATATCGTAAGCGATCTAAACTTCGAAACGAAAACGATCGCTTTGAGTGTAAAATGATTAAACAGCAGTATCTAATAGGCTGTCTCCCAAAGAATTTTAAAGTAAAAGAAAATTTCAGTGAGACGATTTTGCTCATTCATATATTATGTACTTTTTTATATGCACATTAAATTTAGCTTAAATAGCCCCATCCTGAAGCTAGTATACAACTTTGACTAAAGGTTCGCGCTACTTGCATAATGCATAATATAACTCCCAGTATAAAGACTTATCTTAATTTTTCGTAGCTTTTTTTATATTGAATGAATCTTTGAGACAACTGTTTTTTACTTTAATTTCATCAATTTCAAAAAAAATTACGTTACTTTGTACTGTGTTATGAAGTCTAAATAAAGCATAATATATTACTGTACTAATTTTATAATATAAAGTGAATATACAAATTCATATTTTAATCTCAATTAAAATTGAGTAAAAATGTTTCAAGACACTTTTTACTTGTAATACCAATGAAGTCTATTCATTTAAAAATAGCCATATAACTTAGTAATTTTTTTTTCTCTAACAACTCAACTGTTCTCTTTAGCAACTCGTCCATGTGCAACGTACAGAATTTCAATAAACGTGCAGAAAGGGAAACTAAAATTATTAAAAAAAGTTTAGTATATTGTAAAAGACTACAGCATTTTTTTATTTTGGCTATTTTATAATAGATAGACTTTATGATTGTAATTGAAATATTTTCAAAAATATATTTTTTAATTTACATAATCTTTTAATAATTAATGACCGACCGCTTTAATCGACTTATTTAACATTACAACCTAAAAAAAATATAGATACCTACCTATTAGAATTAATTTTGGTTAACACTAATTTAAATGATTTTTTGCTTAATAATGTCTATTTGCTTAGATAACTGGTATATAATTGAGGGCGATGACGAAGTTCAGTTCTGTTCAATCATGTTGTTCTGGCAATAATTTTTTGTGATGTAGGTGCACCACTGTACAACGCTGGAGGACTCAGGCGTAGACCCTGGGCTGATATTTTCAACCCAAGCCCCTCTCTACCAATCTCGGCGATCACCCGTGACCCCTTCTGGTACGACTGGCCGGAGCTGAAACCCATTGCACGATGGGATCGCAGCCCTTCATACATCCGCGACTCGTACCTCTCGCCCGTCAAACGCACCTTCCTCTGGGACAAACATCCGATCAGACCCCTAGGTTAGTGGGCTGCTGTAAATACTGCTGTTTTAAAAATTTGGGTTATGAGATTTTGAAAATACAAATATTATTTGATTAAAGTAATTTTTAATAATGTAATTCTGACCGTGACAGATCTTATGGTGGATGACAGATTAACGGTGGATGATATAAGCAAGAGTTTACCATACATTCGTAGTCTATAAAATCATCAGGTATCTTCATAATAGGTAATACAAATAAACGATTACCAATATTGTGATATTCTCCTTCCTCTTTTTAAATATTTTGTATAATCTGTATTATGCATTTTGTTTCCTTGTAAGTTCTATAGTTTGAATAAGACTTGGGGGTTCTGTTCATTCATTCTCATATCACGTATGAGTTAATCATTTAGTAGAATTAGTTATCATTATTGTAGAGAGCACAATATTTAGCTCGTTTGAATATACAATCAGTTCATGCACTTATTATTTACGCTCAATTTACACTAGAGTGTCATTAGTTATTATCCTTTCCAAGACATTCATCGAATGAGTTATTTCAGTTTTCATGCATGAATCTCCTGTGTGCAGATTTCTTTTATTATTAAGTTATTATATTATTTTTTGTTTATATACAATTTGTAATCATTACTCCAAACAAATCTATCAATATTTTTTTACAAATATACTCTATTATCAACACGAAATAGTATAACTTTATAACTAAATTATTACAATTTATCTACTTTCCTCGTATAAAATAAAGAAAGTCGTCTTAGTCGGTATTGGCCTCCAGTCTATTTCAGTTATGAACGATGAAAATGTTTTGTTAATTACGATAATTTAGTTTTTGGAATACTGAATTTTGTTCTCTTCATAGATAAACTAAGCCGCTCAAATTATAGAAAAAGTTTGTTCTATAATCTGAGCTAAACAAATATAAAATAAGCCGTTTACATTTTAATTAGTGCTAGTTGGCGTAAAAATATTTTGTATAAATTATGCCTCAGTACTAAAAATGTAATTAAAATTAAATTTCCTCTTGTATAAAGATTAGGAGACAATTAATCGTTAGGTTAAGAAAATTGTAGAAGAAGTAGTGCCACGCTGTTTAACTTTTGGGTAGCAGCTGAATGGGCCGGCACGCCCGGGGTAGAACTTTTCTCACACATAATACCAGCGTGAAGTGATACTTCTTCTGTCGCGTTTCGTTTTGGTTTGTGTGGTGCGGGAGGCCCAGTAGGCGTTTTTGTAGTACGCCGTTGGTGGTTGAGGCGTGATGCATTTGTGCTATTTTGGTGAAGGGAATATTAAAAAATATACAGAGCTGTGGAGGCGCGTCTCCGATCGCATGTTATGTATGCGTTCGGGGATGTGTCTCTTGACTCTCGGTTTGACATTCCTACTTATGACTTGGCACAAGTGTATTTCGTTACTTCTGCTGGCGGCATGCTGAAGAAGAATTTGTTAAGGCGGACAACACATTTCCATGCCTTTGGGTGATGTAGATGATTATGGGCGATGGAGTCACTAACCATCAGGTGAGCCACTACTCGTTTGCCCTCCTATTCTATAAAAAAAGGTATATTTTAAAAATAACATATTTGTGGTGAACGAAGAACATACACCTGCTCTTTTTAGCCCCATCAGCAGAATTTACTAAAAATTACCAACATGATAGTGACTAAACACCGGATGCATTTTAATAAAATATATGAATCATATCAGACACAAACATGAATCAATGAAATACTTATGGATTTCAATTTTCAATCATTAGATGAAGATTTTGAATTGGTTTGTTTTTTTTTTCAGCGGCAGCGTACTAAGGAGCCTGACACCGATCCCTGTATTTTAAACTCTATACAGTGCCTATTATAACATTTATTTTGCATCTCTTAAAAATGACTATGTTAAATTATCGAACTTTATATTATTTAATTTTATACAAATCACAGCATAAAAAATATCGGGTAGATATATTATATTTATCTACATTTGATTATCATCTGAAGACTGCAGAAACATAGTCACTGCCACAAAAAGAACTTTGTTACCAAATTTTTGTTTTTATTATTATAAATATTTTTATGTACTCTAAAACTATGAAAAAAAAAACAATAAAATATTTAAAAAGCTATGAGTTTTCTTTCTTAAAATTGTTATTTATTTACCTATTGCTTAATATCTAGTTAATACATTATCTGTAAGCAGAGTGAGAGTAAGTGTATCTAATTGTATCCTCAAAACTCAATTTTAATTCATTTAACTTTCCTGTATTATAAGGACCTCCGTGTAAATGTGCCTTAGGTTTATCGTGAGCCAGATATCTTAAATTTTGTTTGACATTTTCTTTATTCTTATGAAATGCATCAACTGAACAGCTAAATGATTTTAGTGCCTGTAAAAGTATGTCATTTTCATCATATTCTATCCTTTGGCACTCACTGTTGAACATAGATCCGGGGACTTTCTTAACATGACCATTTTTATTTTGGGACAAAACGGGACATTGATAATAAAATCCGGGTGACAGTTGGCCTTGTAGGCCAGCTCCATAACTTCGGGCTGTTTTCAAGTTCTCCGAGCTCTAAAACATTGACATTCATGTTCCTGTGCTCTTAGAGCCCAAAAAAATTGATTAAGTATTAATATTTTTGTAGCGTAATAGCTCGATCTTATTGTCGCTATTGATTGATTGTTATTCTTTTTTTTTACTTTTTCAAAAAATACAATACAAAATACAAAATTCTTTATTAACTCACATTGTACATACAGAATTGATTTACAAGGAAAAAGTTTTCAAAAACATAAAAACAATGGAGTGAGAGGTTAGCCTATCGGATTTTTAATGGTCAACACACTAGAAAACATCCTGAGACGTGTTTTCCAATGCCGTTCGATTTTGAGTTTATATTGGTGTTTACTATTTAATTAAAAATCATCTTTCGTTGACCTTTATTTAAACACGGGAGAATTTAGCGTCCCGAAGCTTTCCTCGGGGACACCGGGACAAAGTACCGAAAAAAGGAATAGTCCCGTTCAAAACGGAACGTATGGTCACGTTAGCCTTACTATAATCATCTAGCAATATTATTTTAATCTTACTTTGGCATTTTAAACTATGGATTTACATAAATTATTAAAGATACATTAATAATATGATGCTGACAGGTAAGGTCCTCTGGGGAGTCTGGGGTTCTATCATCATATGAAAAATTATATTAAATTTCGATACATATTTTCAAAGTAATCCTAAAATAATACGGCTGTAGCCTATAAGAGATCCTAGTAAGACTTACTTACTCCGGCGCTACAACCCTTTGTGGGTCTTGGCCTCGTCTACAATGGATTGCCATTCGAGACGATCCTTGGCTCTCCTTCTCCAGCTGGTAAGATCCTAGTAAGCCACCAGGTTAAGCTCGACACCAAAACAATAAAGAGGTAATGACTGATGTTAATTAAAGAGAAAGGTCATAATTGTCGCACTGATCTCTACTGACAGCAGGATTGGTACACATTACACAAGTTTACTATAGTTCATACTCGCTATAGAGCGCGTGCTACGCTCAGAGTTATTTTTGCTGAATAAGATTCGTAACAAAGTCAATCTCAAAATACAAAAACTTAAATAGAGCAGGTTCAAGTATGATGCGAGTAGCGAAATATCAGCCGCCTTGGTGTTCATTTAAAAGATGGACTATGTCTAGTAGTAGACAGAAACGGGCTGATGATGATGATAATAATTTTGCACTGAGTACGTGAGTTGGCAAGACAAGTTGCATTATCATCAACAGCCCGTTAGGGTCTTAACAACCATCACTCATCAGAAAGAGACCAGAAAGAAGGAATTCAGAAACTAGAGTTTATTTTATAGCATCGACTATTATGTTATAAAAGGATTTTCTTCTATCTTCCGGGGGCAAGTAATTGATCTTTATCTTTATCTTTATCTTTATCTTTATCTTTATCTTTATCTTTATCTTTATCTTTATCTTTATCTTTATCTTTATCTTTATCTTTA
>DWQD01000115.1:0-10268 GCA_018252415.1 Jalmenus evagoras | reverse complement strand
TCTAAAAGTAATATTATAATAATACTGCTATAAGAGCTCGTGGTAGGCCCGCAGGTGGGTTGGAAATTGCAGTGCCAAGTAGATCACACTGGCGACGCTGCTGCCCGTTACCAATCACCTATATCTACTTAGCCAGTCTTAGATAGTTATATCGTCACCATTCGGTGAGGCGCATTCTTCATGTTCAGGTCTATCTCACAGTAACCACGAGATTAATCTATCACCTAACCTCGTTTTGTATTTGGATTACTGTCGTTATAAGACAAACTCTTGAAAAGTCGGTGCCAATTGCTTCTAATTTGTAATTTATTTATGGACAACATTTATTTATAGTTTTCTGTGCGTTTTCAAATAAATCCTAATGAATCATTGGTTGACATTTACCTCTTACAGTTTTTATGTATTTGAAACCGAAAAGGAAACCTAACTCGGCCAATATGCTTAATGAAATTAATTAATCATTATCGTATTATAAAAAGTAAAATGATATGAGCATTAAAAGTGACGAACTATTCTTCCACTTTGTAACAGAGCCTCACTATCACTGCGTGACAGTAATTTACATCTGTAGAGGTATAGTACAAACTCAAATTAGAAATAGTGTGAGTTTTTTAAGCTAGTTATTTAACGATTGGGTTTATGTATTGCTGAAGAGAACATTACATGGTATGTCACATAGCGTTGCCAATGCCTAGCATGTTTCGATGTGTGAAACTTCATAATTCCACATAATATTTCTGCGACCGGGATCGACAAAAATCAAGAAAAACTTACATTGGTGACTAGGCATATTTATTACTCATCAGAATGATGTCAATATCTCGTATTCACGATATTAGTTCAGTAAGATTGGTGCCGGGAAGTTGGACGGGAAACAATTATAAAACTACCTGGCCACCTACTTAACTTTGCGGTGGCTGATACAAGCAAAATCTCAATTAAGTTATCTATAAAATGACCTCAAAATTTTGACGATTGACCTCCAATGGATTTAGTGTCAAAACAGAGGAAGGCGTTTAGTAATGGACGATAAGGGGTTGACCATGACGACTATAATAATAATGCTAAAAATTGCATTCATATTTAGCTTTCGTTTACTATTAGGATTATCACAATATCAAAGCTAAATCACCTTGTGGAACAAGCGACAGCGGTGTTTCTGAACCGATACGACTTAGGGACCTTCAAGAAACAAGCCTACTCTTTCCTCAAAGGCCGGTAACGCATCTGCAAGTCCTCTGGTTTTGCGGATGTTTATGGGCATCGGTAATCACTTACCATCAAGTGAGCAATGGTGAGATGTGTGAAAGACAGTATTGATATTGAAAATGCAATTTATTTTTAATAGTATCATAGGTTGTTAGTGTCATTATATCGACTTTTGGAGTAAGGAAAGAAACCTACTAATTTTTCAATTACAACTTACTGTTTATAGGATCGTGCGTGAAAAGTATATTGATGTTTTGCAACAGTTTTAATTTCGAAACAAATGTTATGGACACGATTTCTGTTTGACAATTATTGGCCCATTTAAGGACCTTGTACTTGTGAATTAATATTCATTTATGTGCGCGCACGATCCATTATGAGTCACTCGGGCGTTTGATAAACAATACCTTCATGATATATGTTGCCTTGGTGATATCACTATCATAGCATCATAGAGCGTAAATTTGGCAACATTGGATGCATGAATACGAAGTTTCCGGACTAGTATAATGTGACAAATTATCATCATCATCTACTGTTAGATATGAGATTTCTTTGAATGCTTAGATCTAGGTCAAGATAGGACTAATCGCCAGCAGTGCTCTCGTATTGAATCTGAAGCTGACTTGATGCTAAAACGACATTTGGAGATCGTTATCGCATTTAGTCAGTCATCAACCATTTAAGCACCATACGTTAAAGATGAATGTTAGCCTAAGAAGGTTCTGGGTTGAATTGAAGTACATATTTCAAAATTGTGTGATCTTATTGTCCAGACCTTAACTTTCAAGCCTATATAAGCCTTTTGTTAATTTCTACTATAATATATTCTAGAGTAGATAAAAGCGTTTCAAAATTTGATTTTTTTATTTCACAATAATAAATTTTCTGCACATTCACATTCTTCTAAAAAAAGATTTTAAATCAATATTTCGTAATTAAGGTTTTTGCCGTTGTAACACATTGGGTCACTTTCTTAAGTGGGTTAAATGATCATGTAAGTGTAAAATGTCGTATTACTTAAAATTAAAAAAGGTAATGTAATAGAAGAGTAGAATGAAATAGGACTAACACGAATAATTAATGAAATTACATAAAAGCTAAATACGTCAATTTGATTTATTTCTTTATTTTTCAGCCAATGGTCTAAAAGTTTTATGGGCTCAGATCAATCAGATACATAGATAGTTAAAAATAAAAAATCGTTGATTATTAAATAGTAAAGTAAACTAATTGTTGTATTTTTAACTATTTCACTACCAGGGCGGTATAATAGCACAAGCGACAAACCCCTCTTTTAGATTATAAATAAATAAATAAATAAAAATCATTTCGCTGTTGCTGCTTACAGTTATGAGCAAATTCCTCTCAAATGAATGTCAACAGTTGATTGTTTTGACAATCATTGAGAGAGACCAATGTCCAATGGTGGAGGATAACAATTTAATACGATTATAGTTTTTTCCTCAATGAGCAATGGAACATGCTTTATCTATATCCACACCTCAGCTGAGTAATGTATGCCCTTGATAAAACGTTTTGCTAAAATGTAAATAGATATGTCAGTTTTGTAGTACAAACCTATGACAACTATTTATGGTTATCAGAGCTGCAAATTAATATTTACTATACATTAAATATTTTATGAACAATCACACCCAGTCCCGTGGTAAGTTCGTAAGAATTTGTGTTACGGGTACCAGATAACGGAATAAAATAAAATGTATAGTTCATCCATGACCTAGGCGGGATTCGAACTCGCGACCGCGTAGTAACCCAGTCACCTGACCAGTGACCACTGCACCAGTTGGCTGTCTAATGATATTATTAATTCTTAAATACTTAACTAGTTTGATTTATTCTAGACTTTTTGTAAATGGTCTGCATTGAACTTTAGCCAAGCCTTCGCCAAGTCTGACTTCGTATTACGTCACAGCGGTTTGTCCGTGTCCGCGGTTCGCTTATGGGGAAGTACCATATCGACATGGTATCGATACATCAGAACCAAAGTGCAACAACTCAAAATGACAAATTTTGAGATATTACGGAATGAAGTTGCCATTTAGCAAATTTTAAGTTTTACTTGCATTAAAAATATTGTTACATAGAAATTAAAACTTCAACAACAAAAAGTTTAAAACAACAAAGTTTTAAACTTTTTGTGAAATGAAACTTAAAAAATGCAGTCTCCTGATTTTGATCAATTCCTAAATAACTCAAAATTTCGTTTTTCAGACTTGTTGCAGTTTGGCTCTGATGTATCGATATATCATGTATCTTTAGTCAGTAATGAAATTGAAAGTACATTTTATTACAACATAGAATTTATAAGCTCTAGAAGCCCCACTTTCATCACTAAAGTAATCACTTTAAATGTCACTTTATAAATATAAAATAATTGTCTAAGTATAAAATATCTCTCAGCATTTATATAATCATTAATTTGTTTTCGTCCATTTCTATATTTTTTTTTAAGGGAAAAGAAAGCAAAAGGCAGCCGGCTTTTTTGATGGTAAGAGAACCGACGCCTGTTGACACCAAAGATGGTATTGATTCTTTGCATTCCTGGAGGCTCCAAACTGGAACACGACAGTGGCAAACACTGACGTTATGGCGGCAGGAGTCAGGGATGGAAAAGGCAGTGGTACCAACCCTGGCGAGTCGTCGCAGAGATCTACCACCTAGTAAACACTAAACACTAAGTACTTTTTTTAAACACTAAGAATAAAAAGCACCCTAAGTATGTCCTAATAAATAGCCAGTGCATAATATGTGTTTTTTGCTATGATATAAGATTGTATTTTTGTTCTCGTCCAAGATTTCCTTTGCCTTACTATTGAATGCTATAGCGAATTATGGAATAAGCGGATATTAGTCATCTATAAGGCTTTGAAGACCTTAATATAGCCTTAAATATTTGTTTTTAAATAAAAATGTATATCTTAAATATTGTACAAAATAAAACTAACTAACAAAGCTGAACAATGAACGTATTAGTCTTAAATAACTTGCGGGCATAGAGTTTTAATTCTATGGTTGCGGGTATTTATAATCTGTTAACTGTATGTACCTAAAGAACAATAAATAAAATTACATAATAACCATTAAATAGGCCTTATGAGAAGAGATGATAAAGAAACAATAAGATACATAATATGATACAGTTGATAACCATGTGAATTTGTGTATAATGGTTATGTAAAACTGTATTTTGGGAGTTTCTAACCTTGTGAGCTCAGTTTTTGAAGTTATCATCATCTTTACAACCCGTTAACTGTTATAATATTATGACTTGCCTCAAGTCGCCGGAGATTTGTCGCTAATTAATACCAAATCTCTGGTGACTCTCATGCAATTCTGTCAGTCCAAATACAGAATACCCATGTTATTCCATCGTAAGGTCAGTTTGCAGTCATTTCATTTTTTAATAGAAGTACTGATATAGTTATTTACTGAACATCGAAAAAAAAATTCTACCAGTTCCAAACCCTAGACCAGAAGAAAGACCAACGAAACTAATTAAGCGGGTCTATTTTTTATGACTCACGATATTTTTTTCTGATTCATGATTTGGCGCGACGGTGTCCATAAATGGATATAAAACAGTCAGAGATAGCTAATATGGTTAAATTATCCGTTCTCATGTAATTTATGTTCCGAATAATTAGTTACATTTTGAACCATCTTGCATACAAAATTACCTCGCTGGAACAAAAGATTTCATTTATCTAGGTTTTACTAAGCAGATATTGTTTGTCAAAACACCAAGAATATTCATTCGTTATTCAATACAACTTAATAATCCAATTTAGTAGACGGATGTGCCCGGTGGGCAGTCTGTCCGGGCAAGTCAATTGTAGTTACAGACTTGCCCGCAATGGTTAGTACCATTACAGACACATGACAGACATTGCGCAGACTTATAGTAGCAAAGTTCGGCGAGCATGTCTGCAGGCTTGTGATGTCATGTCCGTCTAGTGAATTCCCTGCTTAAATAACTTATCAAACAGATAATTTTATTAAATTTTGTTCCAGACAGAAGTACAGTCTAAACACAATATTGCATTTTGTTTCTTAAACTGTACTTTTGTTCAGTTTGAGTGCAAATTAATGAACTCTAGATATAATTTTAAATGAATATTAATTACACTCAATTTTTTATTAATTATACAAATATAAGTACTGTTATAGATATTACGAAATCGTTTATCATTAGCATATTTATAAAAAGGCTAAGAATTTTATTGACTAGCTCATTTTGTTTGTTCTTTCTGTATAACTTCGTTAAAAGCAATAATAAATTAAAATGAAATTGGTATGTATGTTATTGTTTTAACTCTGGAGTTTCAATTTATTTTTCATATATTTTTTAATTGAAAAAATTTGAATCTTAAACGGAAGAGAGAATTGTTCGATCAGTGAATAGTGATACATATTTCAAAAGTAATAAAAAATACTAAGCTTAAATAATATTTGATCGCTTCAGTGTGTGTCTCATGCGGTTTTCTCAGAAATCGTTTTGAACCGTATAAGGCTTCTACATGTAGTAAGCAATTGTTTTATAGTTTTAGTCTAAAATATAAAAGGAACAAGGAACCTAAGCATCTACCGACAAAGTACCGTTTGGAGTTAACATTAATCGCGGGATCTTGGTGTCCAGCACCTCCTGTTATCCTATAAATCTCTTATTATTCTTTATCCTTAGATCTTAATATTCTTGACAAAACATAACATTTAATAGTTGATGCGTAATTTTTTTTCTAGATTGTGGTAGTTGTTTGCCTATTTGTCGCAATATTTGCTGCTCCAGCTAGCAAACAAGACGCGTTATCTGCTGTAAGGGCATTACCTGCTTTAGAGCATGAAGAAGTTCACGACGAGTTCGGACAGTTCGCCCTACGGTATGTAACCGCTGAGGGAACAATTGTTACTGAGCGTGGACGCCTCGTCCCAAACCCCGACGGGAAGAGCTACGTTCTCGTCACCGAGGGAGAGGTATCCTACGTCAGTGATGATGGAAAAACTTACATCACAAAATACACTGCTGACCTCAACGGTACTCATGTAGTAGGATCTCATTTGCCTGTAGCTCCAGAACAATTAACTATACAATAAAGTTATTACACTATTTAATTTTTGTTTATTATTTATTATGTCGTTAGAGAGCGGCATTCGAATCTTCCCAAAAATAGAAAGACGTAAGAGCTGTCGAAAAGACTTAGCCTCATACATCCAACTAGAGGTTATCAAAGGCGAATGGGTTGGTTTGTTTTGGAATTTATTGATGAGTCTATGTTTAATAATGGATAATTACGGGCTGATAAATTAGGATACGTCTTTACGATGGACTAAGATATTATTGTTATTGTCTTACATTGAAAAGAACATTACCGAGACGTGCGTACGACGTGCTATTATGACTTACTTATAAGAATACATAATAATAAAAATATAACTATAGTGTTGTCCCAGGTTTAATAGTAATGACGCGATGCTGCAAATTACAATAAAAATGTGTCATTATTGAGTCGGTTTTATGCAGAAAGGGTAAAGTACGCGCAAAACTTGAATATAAAATTAAAAAGACCGCGATTATTAGACCTGCACATACGATGGTACCTGCGCAATATAAGTACTTCAACTTCACTCAAAAGCATTGAAGTTTTGCGAATATTGTACGTAAGTTATGATAACGGCTAAAATGTTTAGCTCACAGTTAGACACAAGTATCTCATCGTTGCGTCGACATCGGATTCGGATTCGGATCACTGATCTTTTCTGCTGTCGATCCTGGCTACACAGGAGTAGCAGCGGTGGGAATGAGTGGTGAACCAATGCCCGTTTTTTTTAAATCTTTTCTGCTAGTTAACCGACATAATTATATATTTTTTTAAATAATGGTTATTTAGGTATTTTTTGTACATGTATTATGTTTTGCTGTCCAAATTTTAATTAATACTAGCCTTAATGGTTACAATTATTATTGGACCTTGAATAATTAGTTGGACTGGAATGTCATGTTATGATATCAGAGTTGTCTTGGTAAGTGGGCGAACATGTAATTGCTAAGTAAGGTAAGTAAATTGTGCTTTGATGCTAGTTACACAGAGATCATTCGATAGCTAGCTTCATTGGACTCTGTCCTTCGGGTTTGTGGGTAGCCACCCACGGTCCCGTGTGGGCTAAAAGTGCGCAAATCCGCATTGCGCATGCTCATGATAACCTTGCAATATTATGGTATACAACTTTACATATAAACATTACGAGTTGATAGTTCGTAAATGAAACAAAATATTGCTCCTTTTTTAAAACCTTGCATATTATGGTCTAGAACTTTACATTAAACATTACGCGTTGATAATTGTTAAATACATACATACAATCACGCCTTTATTCCGTGGGAGTAGGAAGAGACCACTTCCTTCCATATGCTACGATCCTGACAAAAGTGTAAGTTCGTAAATGAAAATATTTTTCGGTGACTATTGTTATAATGTTTATTTATAGTTGTAATAAAAGAAGATGGTTATCTATGGTCATGAACAGTAGGGAAAAAAAATATTATGTTTAATTTTCGTTCAATTCTTAACCCTGCTTTAGATTAAAAATTGCACAGCTAAGTAGGTATATGGAGTTAGACGTAGCGCGCGAAGCTAGCTGGTACAATTTGACAGAAAAATAAGATAAATGTGCCGCCAACAAACTTGAGCAGTTAATGTGATAAACGTATGTCGCACCGGCGACCGGTTTGCTGATCCCTGCTTATCTAATCTCAAATGAATATTCTATAAAAAAAATGCAATTGTCACTTTGATACACATGATCACTATGGTTCATTATGACCGCTATGGTCATGTGTCACTTAGTGGTCAATTGATATAAGATTTCAGTTAATTATTTCCTGATTGAGACGGTGCGTTAGAGAAACGCACTGTAGATGTAGAAAATTAAATATACCTAATCATACACACCTGTCAAGTTATTACATACATAGGTAATTACAGTTTAATTAAACAGTATAAGCGTTATTAGTTTTTACCGGAAACATCGAAAGTGAAGCGACATAAAGAATATAAGTTCTCACGCGAGAAATGCGACGTTACGTAATATTGTACTGCAAGTTGCTTACCTTTACTTTAACTTATTTATTTTTATCCGAGATCAAATAACTTTAATAAGATAATACACATTATGAGAGCATTATTATAACTTATCATTAGGAACATCTGTTGAAATAATGATGAATGTTTTTGCAAAAATATTTAAAAAAAAATTTATTTAATTAAGTAACTAAATTACATGCCAATTCTGGGTTTATCAAAATTCAACGATTTAATTAATGTTATATAAGAACTATTTTTATATAATAATCAACACTATTGCACTCACATAAGTTATTTTTCTATTTTTCTGTCCTTCATTTTCTAAAGTAACGAATATAAAAAATAGAGTATCAGACTATGTTTACTGCATAATGTCTCCATTAGGAAATGTTATCTTCATATCATTATAATATACGGTAAGCTATATATATATCTATTATATGCTATGCTATTATTTATTACTACTATAAAAGAAAGTTCCTTAATAGTGTCTGTTTGTTACCTCTAAACTCGAAGAAAACTGAATAGATTTCGATGAAGTTTTCACTAAAATATTCAATGTTTTTCAGAGAAGATTTCAGGCTATATAGAAATGATGTATGATAAATGTTTACAAAAATATAACGACCATGCAGTCAAAGCTGCGAATTGCAGCTAGAGCTTTATAAGTGGAAACTTGTTCCCATTAAGACGACAAATACATCGCTTTTTGACTACGTATGGCAATCAAAAGTTAAATAAAATTGTTTATCATATTAAAGTCTATCTCGTTACTTAGTGACTGTTATTTCGCAACGGCCAAACCTAAGTTTCTTAACTCGAGCAAATATTTTTTCATATATATTTCGGTCGCATTCGTTAATTCTAAACTGAATTTAATGAACCGGTCGATAAATATTAAGACAGATAAACGTTTTCTAGACATGCTTTTAGAACATTGCAGGCGGTTTAAATTTTAAAAAATTTCAAATACAGATCACGTTAAGGGTCTCGTGGGAAATATTCACATTCGTATTTCTTGAAACGAATTCCATATATCGGAAGTTCTATTTACAAGCACTGGACGTATTGTTTTAAAGTTGCACAACTGCAAACATGTTATGTAGATTTAGTTTAGCGCAGAAGTGTGCTTTGTAAATAATGGATCATGATTGACTATGTGCATTATTATAATCAGCCCGTTATCATCTACATTTTAATAAGAGTCCTCTTAATTTTTGACAAAATATTTTTTTGAAGGGAATTTGTTTATTACTGCCACGCTAAATAATTTGAGAAGTTTGGTAATCAGTAATCTAAGTGAACTAAACTGGCAACGCTGTTGCCTGTCACCAATTCGTGTATCTTAGCAAATCTCAGATTATTATCGCAACTTCCTTAAGGCTTACTAATCGTTTTGCCTTCGTTAGCCTCTTGTTCAAAATTTGACGCTATTGCTCTATTTCACTATTTTACGTATCCCCAATACGACAATATAGTTTAGACTGTAAAGATTCTTACTTCGTTCCCGCATAACTTCTACCACTAAAATTTCAAATAATATTAACACAATGTTGGTTGCATTAGTAACTAGACGCATTACTTTTTACGTATCCAAATTGAGAAATCTCGCTTTTTATAAATGGATTATACCACCACAACACACAAATTGTGTTGATGTTGAGCGATATATAAAAACACCAGACAAGTTCTTCAATCACATTTGTTTGAACATAATATGTCCTAAGGATATATGTCAATGGAAGCAAGTCATTTATTGTGTTAATAGACCTAATATCGGCCTCACATTCCACACATCAAGTGCTATGTGTGCTTCTTTTTGTATATTGTTAAATAAGCCGTTTAAGTTATTATTATTCTTTGTATATTATGTGCCTGTGACCTAATATGAAACTTCTATTAGTAATTTATTTATATCAAATGTTGACATTCATTTAAGAACAAATTATACATATA
>DWQD01000114.1:0-10294 GCA_018252415.1 Jalmenus evagoras | reverse complement strand
TGTATAAGCGCCATCTATTATCACCGAGCAAGGCTCGGTTTGCCCATATTATATATTATGTGTTGCTTCAACTGTGATGTCATTTAATATTTTAGTGCAATTTGGTTTTATTTTACATTTCATTTATTTAGTTAAGTAACTGAAAGTTACACAAATATTGTAAGTACAAATATGAACTTTTTAATATACTTTTTCTTTTGGTACGATATATATAATTTACAGTGCGGTAATCATTTTTACAGTACATTATTATGTATCACACCTTAATGACAAAAAGTTGTTTACGCAATGAAAAACCCGTACCGTACCATCATTTCTAGATTACCCCAGTCGTTAATTACTCAAGTTCCAAATCACCAATTTATCTAATTATTTCCTCAATTTTTTTATGTATAAAATATTGGTGTATTATTTATATTAAATATTTTTTGCATGTATATTTAGCATTTACTTTTCTTGTTATATGATTCCATTACAGGTTTTATTATGTAATATTTAATAATTTACCACATTAAACTATTTAAAGTAAAATTGCAAATGTACATCATTTGTTTTTAATTTTATCAAAATATACCTAAATCTTATATTGTACCCACATTTAAAAAAAAACTATTATAGGTAATTTAATTAGTCAAAAAGTACTAAATTTTTGGAATATGATTCGATCCCCGTTTTAAATAATAATATTGTTTACAATTAAAAATTGACTGGTGGTATTTACATTTTTTGAAATATCTAGCGTAGGGACATAACGATTCCTTCCTTATGCTGGCTACACACGGTAAGGTTTACCCCTGAGCTGATCACTTGTTCAGGTAAACTTGAGCGTGTATGTGAATACTGCTATTACATACACGTTTACATCAGGTATATCAGACAGGTAAACCTTACCGTAATTAACGTAAACTCGCATATCAAATGCGATTAATCACTACTAAATGAGAGCGGGATGTCCATCAAAAACTAAGTGAATTATCCTCACTATCAGCCCGTAATGGTCCACTGTTAGATTATTTCGAGAAGCCTAGGTCTAATTACGGAGGATAACGTGCTTATGATGTTGGAAGACAAATTAAATTTCACGTAATCAACTTGATAAGTACGAATGATGTTTTAAAGATTACTGTATTAGAAATTGTCATGAAGTAATAAAGTAAAAAAATTCCAAATCAATTATTGATATCAAAAAATAGAAACGGAATACTTAAGCTCTCATAATATATACATAGCAAAATAGTTTTAATAATTAAAAAAGGAATGGTTTAAGGACGGAGCCTTGCAGAACTCCACATTTTTTTATTTTAATCTGTGCAATCTTTGCTGTTAAAGGCCAGATTTTCAGCTGTTCTTTGCAAATCTAAATTATGTAATATGAAGCTTTTTTAGGGTTCCGTACCCACGACGATACCTATTCCTAAGCCAACGCCGTCAGTCTGATTAGCCGTCCGTCTGTTCTATCAAATTTTTTAAATTTTCACAGAGACTTATGGCGAATATCGTGAAAAATAATAAAAATATAATCATAATTATCATCTCCCCGCTATCGCTGGACTGCTGGACTTGGGCCTCTCTCAATGAACATCAAAATACAAAAGTTGTCTTTTATTTGAGAGAATTCGCTCATAATTGCCACGCTGAGTAAACGGGTCAGCAATCGTCGGTAATCACTTACCATCAGGTGAGCCGCCTGCCCGTTTGCCCCCTCTTCCATAAAAAAAAAATCGTGGTACTTAGCGAAGCTTAACTTAGCACCAGCTAAGTAGATTACACTGATGACGATGCTTCCCTGTCACCAATCCCCCGTATCTACTTAACTATCTTCGCATGATTTTATCGCCATCGTACGATGCAACTGACGATTATGTTTAGGTGTTACTGTCACCATGAGATAAATCTATTACATAGCTTCGCCTAGTATTTGAGTTTATCTCATAATCACCATTAATCACCATAAGAGAGACTGTTTTCCCGAGGCAAGTTTTGGGATGGGAAGATTTATACACTGTTAATTACTTTTGCGTAAAAAATGTCGAGTTACATAAAGTACAAAAAAAAGCAAAGTAAGAAGTACATTAATAGACATGGTCCATGAGTCAATATTGAAATGTCATTAGAATCTGGATTTTCTATTTCTCTAATCACTTTGTCTCTTAATTGCTCTGATAAGATTTTAAAGTAGTTCAGAGATCGTCAAGAACGTCCGCTGTTTCTTTGTAACCTTGTAGTATTTGTGGCAAATTTTTTAAAAGTGAGCAAAACATGCATTTAACGTAAATTTGACTATCGCTATATTCGCGTTACGTAACATTTACCCGGCTATTATTATAGGGAGTAAAGAATTTTGTCATAATTGCGATAAGTTTCCGCAAGCTACGGAACTGCAGTTGTGTCTAAACTGATCGGAAATTGAATTGGAATTTAATTTTGTACGCACTTAAATGTAAATTATACTAATGGTATTGGCTGTAGGTATTCAGCTTTTTTATACTAAAATTTGGAAGACTATTGTAATATGTTAGTGGAATTTTTGGAAAATAGCTCTCAAGGACTCTAGCACCTAATTGATACGTGCGTGCTATCGTCATAAAGGATAAAGGAAATACTCCAATAGAGCGACGGCACTCTATGCGATTTAAATGACATAATGACAAGGCAATTTTCTAATAAACCTTCGGCGCTCTTATACCTAGTTCTCGGGCTGGACCCGCAGCCGCTTCTCGCGGTAACCTGTTTAGTTACTTCCTACAGGACACCTTGTGAGAAAAAAAATTTAGGGCAATGAAATTTCGAAAAAATCGTGAGGTGATTAGCTTTCTTTTCACCCAACTGCCTTAAAAGGAGGGTTATGTTTTCCAAATTGAAATTATCATTTTTGTATATTAAATAAGAAATGCCAAAAGAAGTTATGTACAAATGAAACTGTAGCAGTTCTGCATCTAATTCGATTTATAGAGGCTAACACTTTTCTAAAGATTATTATGCAATTAAATAAAACTCAAATTTAAGCGAAACATGACAGTAATCTTTCATTATATTTATAATTTAAAATAGAGATAGATGTTTAGATGATTTAATTTTTTTTTTTCAAATTAACTATAAGGAGAAGTACTTTTTCAAATTAACTATAAAGGGAAGTACTTTTTGAAATAAAGTAATGTAAAGGTTTTGAAAACCGTCATCTTCTATACCACTTTGGCATATGAACTGAGTACAAAGCGAGCTACGAGACTCGCCGCATAGATCGATACGGACAGTTACGCAACCCGGTCAGCGCTGTCCCGACACATTTACATTCGGCTCATTTCTTCTCTCAAATATAATAAAATCGATATGAAATGTCATATATAGCAGTCATTTAAAAATATGCAAATTCTAAAGGAGAAAAAAAATATAGCTTCTACAAAAAAATTCTAGCTGAAAGTCTATCTATTATTTTTAACACGGTGGTTAGGAAAAAATTAAGTGCATAAGCGAGACGTAATAAAAAATTGCTGAAATCTTGAAAAACTAAATCTAAGAGCTTGAGGATGACTTAATAATCAGCACTTAACACAAGCATTGAATATTTTTGTCAACTTCAAATCCAGTGGATGATATTTCGCACTCACTATCAGCAGCATGCACACACATCTTCACAAAGACACTGCGATGTTAAACATAAACTCTACGTTAAAGGCTTTGGCAAGCACTACTGCTAGCACTGCACTCACCTCGCCCATTTTCGCTAGTCTTTATGAAAAAGATGGATTAATAAAGAGCAAGCCGCCTCCCGATCTCTTCGAGGTTCCTCGATGGAATGAAGTGGGTCGTCGCTAGTTCTGCAACAACGGGGACGGTTACGGCTTCCTCGTCGTAACGAAAAAAATTAAAATATGTGCGCTTTTACGTAGTCTTGTCGCACGACACTGGGGCTATGTCATCATGGTACAAAACTAAAACCCGGTATGAGAGGTGCACGGGTGGAGGAGACGCGAAGGGCGCGTCTTTCGGCGGCCTGCTTCGGGCGGCGACTGAAGATGGGGCCGGCGCGTATCGAGCCGACGGCGCACTGACGTCACACTGCGTCACGACGCCAGCGCCGCCGTTACCAGCGTCGCGCGCACCCCGCTGCGCGCGACGCCGTCGCACCACCCACCCCTCGCGTAACCTTCCACAACCGGCACGATCACAACCATATCTAATCGGAATCTTTTCCGTTCACGCACCGTCTCCTAGATTTTATCACTTTCAGACAATTTTTTTTTTATTACTTAGATAATTCAATTAGGGCTACCTTATTTCATCAATTAATAAATAGGAGCTGGTAAAAGTTAACAAACACTTGTATACCACACACTACGCAAAAGTGGTTTAAAATGTAGAAGATCATGTAAAACCTGCCTTTCGTCCGCATGCCCTTGTTTTAATAATAGATACTGTAGGGTACCAATATTAGATTCTTCTATAGCTAGGTGATTAATATATTTAAGAAAAGTAAGTTCTTATTTATATTTTAATTAACGGTCTAATTATTTTAAAAATGTTTGAATAAACATATTGTATGTACCTGCCTACATATAGGTTTAAACGTCAATGTTAAATGGTGGCAGTTATCACACGCTTCTTAGAACTGTTTTATGGTTATTGAAAATGTAGGTTGCTCGTAACTTTTTATTGCATTCGCATTATTTTAATATCATTACATATGTATACAATTTAGACGAAAATATATCGTCTACGGTTTTTGTAGTAATAGACATAGAAGTCATTTAAAAATCCACAACGATTATATGATATTGAAATAAACTAAATAATTTTTCTTTGTATAAGATGTTAGATTAGGATTTTTTTATGCGAATGGAATGCAAAAGGCAGCCGGCTCTCCAGTTATGTTCTTAAGAAAAAGGCTTGATTCCTTCACCTTAGACTTTAGATGTAGGCACAAACAACTACGACATACAGAATAGCATTGTGTTTATAGTAAAGTAGTATATCGTTTTAAATTAAGCAGAAACATTAATCTTTAAAAAAGTATGTTTTCTTACTTTCATTGTACTGTAAATCAGTCAATTTCCGTGTATAATAAATATTATATAAGTAGTTTTGCATATTCTGTATCAATATACAGATTGTATTAGGCTTATAGTATGTAAGCAATAAAAGGAGCAATCAAAATTCTTAGGATACGTTAGATTACGGGACATTTAGTAAATCGTGATGATCCAATATACGAGTCAGAAATGCCTTGAACGAGCAGATATTAATTTCCGGCAGTTAATGCCACGTAACCTCTCTTGTATATTTGCTATAGACCGAGTTCATACGAAGCCAACGTAAATTTAATACACGTGTAAAAGTTAAAACAGTGTAAAATATTTTTAGCACGCTATGTAAAAATGATTTAGAAAGAATACAAGAAAGTGAAGTATTGATAGATTTAACGAATCATATTTTGCTTTAAGTCAATCTTAGTCTAGAGTTGAGAATAGATTTTTAGTCAAGACTCTAGTTGTAAGATAAGTTTAGGAGAAACACTAGAGTATCATTTCTCAAGCTTATCATATTGCGATCTACTAAAAAGCCAGAAATCTAAATAAAAAGCATTACTTCTAATGTATATAAGATTAATTTGCACTACCATAATCATCATCATCAGCCTATTATCGTCCATTGCTGAACGTAGGCCTCTTTCAATTGACGTTAAAAATAATCAAATGTTGGCATTAATTTGAGAAGCATTTGCTCATAATTGTCACACTGAGTGAGCGCGTAGGCAATCGAATTAGCTAAGTGGACTTTTCGCAGATGTTTCTATCTATCGACGTATTATCATCACAAGCTAAATGAAATACTAAAGTAGTGATTCTTCACTTCGCTAGTGATGGATGTTCCACCATCATTCGGTGGTGACTGATTGTACTTGACAAGCGACTCTACATTACCTCACTTTAGACACCCACCATAACGCGGGCAATAGGGTAGTCATATCGCTACGCCAGAAGATGTGTCCTTAGTTAAAATAAATGATTATTTGAAATAAATTATTTTTATACATTTTTTTAAATGTTTTTATGTGAATATTAAAATAGGAACAAAAAAATTTCAAAATTCATAATGTTCAGTGAATTTCACTTGATATATTTATGTATGGCCTATATTCAGTTATCAACGTATATCAGGACGCTACATTAATTCGTCACAATAGATTCACTGAACAATGAAAAAATCCTTTTGTTCAACGTTCCGAGCTCAGCCTAATGAATAATACAGGCAGGACATATCAGGAGAGTGCGTACAACCTCGTACTCTACTTTATTTGTAGTTTTACTGAATATATTTATTAGTAGTGCTTGCCCGCGGCTTCGCCCGTGTGAATTTAAAATAGCCTGTGTTATTTCGCGGTCTTCCAACTATCTTACTGCAAAAAATCATCAATCCGTAGCTCCGTTGCGAAGTTATTAAAGCACAAACAAACGTTTTCACATTTATAATATTAGTTAGGATAAACATACTTTATTTATCAAATATAGACGACGAGATCGTATTTACATAGGACCAATTAACGCCTTTGAAAATTACGATTACGATGGTAAAACCCGTGTTTTATCTGCTATAAGACATTAATTGTCTTAGGGTGTTTAAACTGACTGCTTAATTACATAATGAAGGGGATGGCCAGTAGCTCGACCCAATGAGTCGACTAAGTGATAAAGGAAACAGAACTCAAAAGATAAACTGAAGGGATACTCTCTTAGTTATTTAAGGTTAATTTAATTTAAAGGGATTATTGCATAAAACATTTATTGAAACGCCAAGAAAAGGGTATAAATCAAATAATAATAAGATACAAACTTTTCTATTAGAAATATGTATTATTACATATTCAAACATTTTAAAAAGTGCCTACCGTACCATCCCATGTTCTTTTGTTAAGGGCTTAAAGTTTTTCTTATGACACATCGGAAAACCCCGAGATCCGCTCGCGTCGGTAGGGGACTTTCTATTTATCCAGTAAAATATTCATGATACCAACGCTCTCAGCGTTTAGAACCACTTATAAAACTTTGCTTTGGTAGAATTTTAAATCTATAAGCCGTAGTAAATTCTTAATATTTTAAAATTAAAAAGAAAATAAAACTCCGGCAATTTGTTAGGACTAAGTAAAACGGATAATAAGAGCTTTGTTCATAAATTATTTTTTGGCGAAAAAAATTAAATAAGCATATTTCAAAAGATTCTAAATAGAATTACTTAGGGAACAAGTAAAAAAAGTACTTTTTTTATATTCACTTTTGCATAAAAATGTAGAATTGTTATCGTTTCTCAAAAAAAAAAACTATAGATACATCAGGTGTCTAGTTTTTTGAGTTATTAATTATTCTATGAATTTCGTACTGTGTCAATATTCGGATCACAAAATCAACACTTAAGTGTTACCTAGTTTTGATACATACGACTGATAAAACTATTAGTTTATATTCCTTATTAAAAAAAATATAGAATCCATCTCGATGAAAATCTCGAGCAGGCTAAAATATGCCAATCAATATAATTTCAGCTCATGACGGGTATATATAAAGTACGCATGCACCGACTGGCCCCGGGAGTTGGTCTGGTATAGGTCAGTTATTGCATTTGCACCCATTGTTCCCCTGACTAAGGAGAACTTTTTGAATATTTTTAATAGCGCATTCTTTATCCTGATTTCACATTGCAAATGCCAATTTTAGTTTTCTAAAACATTAAAATAAAGTAGCTGTATAAATACTAAAATGAAGTACGTATTAAAGTAAACACACCCTCGATTTTCAGCTCCTGAATGACGTAGTTAATTTTTATGAGTCTTTGTAAAACGAATTGTTTTATTAATATTGAACTACTTATTTATTAATTTCATTATCATTTAAGGATTCTGTTACTTCATTCAATGTGAAATCTCTTATAAAGGCAGCTCATAAAGTATTTCATATTAAAAATGTTTCGTAACATTACGGGACTTCTTATTTTATATACTATTGTAATATATAATGTATTGCCATATTACTGCTTTCGGACGATACCAATAGACAGAAAGGTATCCTGTTCTGTCTAAGAACCTACAGACTTTTAGTTTTTAAGTAATATTTCTAAATCCAGTTAACAAAGGAAATCGAATAAAATTAAAAAGAAAACGTATGTTTAGACAATGATAATCGAATTAGGCATCCAAATATAGTTATGTAAGCATTTTTATTACTGACGAGACTTTCGGCCGTTGCTTTGCCACGGAGAAACGGCTAATATGGAAATTCGTCGTCGAGCAGTCGTCGGGTAAAAGCTGGAGCGTGTGGTTTGAGGCAGGGGAGGGGTACAGAGGTACGGATATTCTATTTGGGTCAACCCGGGCGTCATTCCCCACGATCAATAAGCGGAGGCGGCGCGCGCCGTTCGCCCTCCACTTGCGCCGCCTAGCCGTCGTGTACGATCACCGTCTCATAGATCATCGTCATCATGCTTAATAGGGCACTAATAACCGGTCATGATAAATTACTGCCATCACCGAAATTAATTTGTGCAGAATCACAAAAAACCCCAAGTAGGAAAACAAAAGGGATTTATATAAAATTTAGTATCTTTTTATGTTTTCTATATCGATCTTCCTACTGTAAAAAAAATAAATACTGGAAAATTACGAAAATTTCATTCATCAAGAGATTATAGTACCATTGTTATGAAATCTTCGGCATTAAAACAAACAACATCAATTATTATTATTCAAATAATAAAAAGGAAAAACCTTGACACCCAAAACCTTTTCGTTTGATGAGCCAATAAAATTGCCCCTCCTTTAATCAATTTAAGCTCTTATCGTCGTAAAATGAGGCAAGGAAATCGTTAACCTAATAAAAAAATGTTAAGTACTTTTATTTCTGAGGTCTATTGTTGAATTAATTATGATTATTATGTGGATTTTCATTGCGTATTATTTTTATGCCTAATACCTTCTGAATATAAAGAAGATTGATTACGAAGATAGAATTTAGCGTATAAACTAATACGACTTTAAGATAAGACCTGTTTTTAACCGATTTCAAGAAGGTTCTTTGTTCGATTGTATGTTTTTTATTACGTATATTCACGGATTCCTCTGTCAATTATGGACCGATTTTGATAATACTTTTTTATCTGAAACGGTCTTGCGGTGGTTTAATTTAGAGGTGGGAAGTCAGGATTTGATGAGGTGATGTCATAAAAATCGAGGGAAATCCTCAAAGTTTATAGGCGTGTACAGCGTGTTTGTTAAACTCTCTAATAATTCAGGCGTTTGCATCTGGGAGTCATCATTTTATGCTGCTGAGCTGATGATGGAAGCTAAAACACTTCTGGACGGTTAGGAGTGTTATAATATTGCAATAATATGTCGCCAAAGCTATTAAGTAATTCTTGTTCAGACGTGGCATTAACCATCTGAATTTCCTGCCCCGTTACATAATAATAAGATGAAATTTTGTTAAAAATTATTTGATAAGCTACTGAAAAAATATAAGCGGAAAGTTGTTCACTGGTATACAATTCTAAGAATGCTCAACTGAGGGCGAAAACAAGTTGGTGATAAAATTATAATATTAACTGTATTTTTTAACGGACATCAATAAAGAATGAGAAGAACCGATCTTAATAATACTTTTTTTGCGTTGGGTTTTAGTATAGCTTCAAAGTGGACCCATTTTAATTTTATTGGTATTGGACTTCGAGATATGCTAGGGAACTCTTCAAATTAAATAGGAAGTAAGATAGGTATTATTAAGTTATGATGATCCCAGAACAGAACAAATTATGTACCTAACTGTGGTCAAGAATGTACTGAACTGGACTGGACTTGAATTATGAAGACACTAAACAAACTCCTTAATGACCAATAGCACAAACAATATGTGGAATTAGTTATTTTGTTAATCTTATAGATATCTTACTATTGAACGAAGTAGAAACACATCGGAGCTCTTTGGCGATAAAAGCCATAAGAATCCGGTGCATTTATTGTATGTAAATTGTACTGATGGGCGATAGTGCTAACGGATTCTGGAATAGAAGCCGCGTTTGGGAAAACGCAGTGTTTGTTGACCAATAACTAGATGGAATAACGATATCAGTCTAGTGGCCGGTCCAGTTTTCATGGGAGTAGCTTGAGATTGGGCGATTTGAAGTTAATTCAAAAAGACCTATTTCAGTGTATTGACGCGGGCTGATGATGATAACGATGAAAAGTTTGTTACTAGGTAGGGTAAAGTGTCCTATTGTCAACCCCCCTCCAGTTATTGACACGTCTTTGTTT
>DWQD01000113.1:0-10315 GCA_018252415.1 Jalmenus evagoras | reverse complement strand
GGTTTCTCTTACCATCAGGAGAGCCGGCTGCTTTTTGCATTCTTTTTCCATAAAAGATAAGTCTTTTTTTAAGTCTGTTACCTTGTACGATGTCCATACTTTATGTTTTTAGACGTAAGTTGACTTGAACAAGAATACTCCTAAATATGTAAGACTTATAAAAATCTAAAGTAATAAGTAAGTCTAAAGTAAGAAGTAAGTCTAAAGTAAGAAAATCTATAGAGTTCAAACTTTTAATATAAAGTCTTTCAGGAAAAAATTGTTTGTCTCGTTTATATATAAAATTCTCCTTTTGATGTTAAATTATATCTACATAGGTTTGAATTAAAAGTTACTGCTCGTAATGAACAAGTATACAACAATAACTATTGATAATGTAATGTAAAACATATATTCCGATGTTATCAAAGCTAATGATTTAAAATGATAAAAAGAATCGTTGTTAATAAAATACGCTATCACAGCCCGAAGTTATCCGTAAGAGTAAGATGTCTGCAGTCGCATTACTGACGATTTATTTAATGCACCATCCAGACGATACTGCGAGATAAAATGAAGCTAATTTAATTTAAATTTAATCGTATTCTTTAAACATATCCTTCCAAAAGATTTTTTTAACACACTGATTTACGTTTTCCTCGGACCACCCGTGAAAATGTTTCTTATAAGATTTTAATATGATTTGAAGAATCTAAATATGCAGTATTTCGGCCGTTTTATCGTTGTTGATAATCTATTTCTCATTTAATTAATAAGTATCCCTTCGCTTTACATACTTTTACATTCTAATTCTCTAGAAAAGTTTGTTTACTTAGGTAACTACTCTTGTAAGGAAGATGTGACCAACCAATCCAAGAATAATTTTTTAAAGTTCTAGCTTATAAAATAATGCTTCTGGATTCTTAAAATTTCCTTTTAGATTGAGGGCCAAAGATTTAAAATATTTTGTACTCGATTGACGATATATTTAAAATGATACCCCCACAAAATTTAGTAATGTATGTACTTGAAATGCCACTTATTAGAAATGATCTAGAAATATTTACTTGTTTCAGAGGGTGGAAGATTGGAAGCTGAACTGAAATATACTGCTCAAGCCTTAGGCGAGGCTGATTCCTCAACCCACCAGCTCGTCATACAGACTGCCAAAGATCCAGACGTCTCATTATTACACGCCAGTGCGTTGCTAGAACACCTAAAGGTTGGTGCCATATTTATTAAAACCTCCTTTTGGAATCGTGTTGTAAGCAGGGCTGAATTGCCCCCTTCTAACTTGTTAACATAATTATATTTCTTTTACCGCAAAGCAATTTTATTTTCTTACATACAAATCTTCAGATTTAAACTATCAAAGAAACATTTTATAAAAAACTCTCAGAACGCGGGGCCCCTAGCTGATGCGGGGCCCCTAGGCAGTTGCCTACTCTGCCTATTGGATAATAAGGCCCTGGTTGTAAGATTTATATTCTGTTGCGTGAACCTCAAAAATTACTTAAAACAGTCGGGTAAACAGTACACCTACTTATACATTATTTGAGTATCTCAGATTATCAAGGCTTAGAGAAGTTTAGTCCTATGTTACAAGCCTATTATTTTCAATATTTTTATCTATAAGCAATTTTAAAAAATTATAACAAAACTAGAATCCTTAATAGGTACAAACTTATGTAAGAAATTAGTTATTTAAAGTAATGTCGCCTGTCTCTTCGTCATCTCATAACTACTAAATGCATCCTCAGGAATTTTGGTACGGAAATAGCTTGCATCTTAGAAAAGTACTTATGCTAACGTTTTAACTTAAATATTATGAAATAAAAATTATGCAAAGGTTTTGCTTGAATGTTTTATTTACGAACAGTCGTACAGTTTACAGAAGTCGCAGAAATAAACTAGAATTTGATAGACATAATTTACCTTCGCAAATATTCACTTGTTATTTTTGTACAATATTCGCAAAACAAAATGCTCTTGAGAAGTCTAATAATCGAGGTCTGCGCAACACTAGCGACTAACTTGAGAGGAGCAATTAAGTTTTGCGCGTACTGTAATTGTTCACTCCTTGTATTATTTATCTTTTTTTTTGCCGGCAGGTAGTGCACGCAGCGACTCGAGTCACCGTTCACATGTACGAGATCGAGTGGCGTCTGAAAGATCTCTGCTACAGCCCTAGTGTACCTGATCTGGAAGGCTATCACCATATCGAGTCGATTATCGATAATGTGATACCTTGCGCCATTATCACGCCACTCGATTGCTTCTGGGAAGGCTCTAAATTGCTTGGCCCTGATTACCCCATTTTTGTACCGTAAGTACGCTTTTTATACCAACTTCTCCTTGTTTAATATAATTTTTTGTAACTGCTATAGTAACGTTAAACTTGTCGACTCGTCTCTATTTGATAAGATTAATTTTGTTTAAGAAAATGAGGTTGTGAGACGTAAGTCATCACTGACGTGGTGGTATGGTTGATGTTCTCTATGTAAACGTCGTTTAAAATTGGATGTGGATTGAGAGGTCGTTTTAGCGCACACACAGTCTGATGATGATGATGATGTTGATGTACGTCCACTGAAACTTTTTCTGGACTGATATATTTCGGAAAATTTATAACTTTTCCTCTGGCAAGGGCAGATATTGATAACGCTTAGACTGTAGGAGATAATCATAATTTACATTAGTCCTTCTCAAGTTTTTCTAAAAACTTATTTTGCCCAAAAAACGCACAAAAAATTATAGTGGATGTGTAATATTCTAATTAAAAACTCTTTTTTCAGACACCTACAACATAGATTACAATGGACGAATTTAAACCCACTAGAAGTGATAGAAGAAGCGAAGAAGTTGAAGTTCCAGTTTCCCCTTGGCACAATGGAAGCATACATGAAGAGAGCTGGTATAACCTCCGCTTACATGAAGAAGCCGTGCCTCGACCCCACCGACCCACATTGTCCTGTCACGGCACCAAACAAGAAGTCTGGACATGTATGTATATAAATTGTTTTCGGAAAATTCTAGAAAATCCAGAAAAAACAGATATTTTCTTTCAATTCTAGGAATCAGACAACCATTTCCAAAAATCTTTTTTGAGATATAAGCATTAGGAAAACAAATATTGTAAAGCGATGAATTAACTGTTGGAAGTATTGTTTTAAAACAAAACTTTAAATGCATCTCATTTGTTATGACCACAATGTACGATCATAATTTTAAACACGAGAACATAAAGATACCGTTCACTTTATACTGGCGTATCGTACAAATAAAGAAGCGAAACATAAAATACCTTAATGAAGATCTCAAATACTTTCCATGACAATGAAATATTTTTGGCCGTGGCATGAAAGCAACCGCCGCAAGGCAGATGTTACAGCTACCTGCTCCGACCCCCAGCGTTTAAAAATAAAATAAAAAACATACTTATTTCTATAAATTTTATGTTACTACCAAAGAAAGTAAATATATAGCACCTTTTTTGTAACGATTCTAGTTAAGATTTACAATACTTGATTTAAGAAAATAGTTAAGATGTAAGGTGCGTTTTTCTGCATAAAGGCGTTACCACCCACGTATGCTGAGCGACTGGAGCGCAGAACGGGCGTCGGGCGCGCATTGTCCCAGCGCCCGCGCAGTCGGACTTCTCTATTATACGGGCGCATTGTATACACTTCAATGGGTCTCGTTTGCCGGCACTATTCGTCACAATGACACTATGATATCAAAAATATTCCTACAAACAAACATTTCTTCGTAATCATAAATTAGAATTTCCTTTCATGTATTAAATTCAAATTCCACAAATGATTTTTTAGTTTCTTACTAAAACGACAGCAATTTTAGAAAATTCTAATCTTTTTAACAATGTAGAAATTTTCGTATCGTTTGATGCCATGTTTGCCCATTAAACTTTCGACCTACATAATAAGTGGCCAATAAAAATGAGACTCGTATACATACTTACCAATAAAGTTGTCACGATAGAATTTAATGAAATCAGAAACAAGAACATACCAAATAATTATTCAGTTGTTTATCAACTTCGTAATTTATATATGTTAGACTTTAATTAGATGTTTAATGGCAAAATGTTCCAATTTTAGGTTCCAGATGTAGCAGCAGAGTTATCTCACGGATGCTATGGTTTCGCGGCAGCATACATGCATTGGCCAGAACAGTTAATCGTTGGAGGTGCTACGAGGAATTCAACATCAGCGCTGCGGAGCGCGCGCGCCTTGCAAACGGTTGTACAGTTGATGGGTGAGAGAGAAATGTACGAGTACTGGGCGGATCATTATAAAGTGCACCAAATTGGATGGAATCAAGAAAAAGCGGCAGCCGTTCTGGATGCTTGGCAGAGGAAGTTTGCTGCTGTAAATATCATCCTTTAAATGTTTTACTGTTAATTTTCGTAACATCTTATTTCAGTTTTTCACTAATTACTGCTTCAAATATTTCTTTTAATGAACTAATGGTATTATAATTTTATTACCGTTATATTTTAAATTTCTTATCAATATATTTTACATAATTTATCATTAGTACCATAATACTAGGCAGTGGTATTTCAAATGTTCCATAGTAATTTTGTGTAGGAGGATAGTATTGAACCCAGAAGGACACGCCAAATCAAACCGGTCTTGTTTTTTAGTGTTGAGTTTACTTTAACCTATCTTGGATCAAATTTACAAATAAAACTTTTTTTAGCACTTACAAATTACAGTTTCCTATGCAAAAAAGTAAAAAGGCACTGTATATTTTGATCAAAATTTGAATTACCACCTTATAAAGCACTATTTTTTTAATTAGTTTGGGGTTTCCTTTCATAATCCTTATTTACAATTTAGAACCTTATTTTTAAAAAAATTTTCTATAGTAAGACATTTATATTTGTTTACAGGAAGTAAGGAAAATGACAACACAAGGCTCAGTGTCACAAGCTTACAGCTTTTACCCGTTTTCAACGTCCACTCTCAACGATATACTTGGAAAATTTTCTGAAGTTTCTCTCAAGAACATCATTCTCGGTTATATGCTAATGGTAAATGTTTCACATTTTTGGGTTAAGTTTTACATTGAAAGTACTTATAGTTTGATTATTTATGCCATTTTTGTCTTATTTTTGTTTTTTTTTTAATTTAAAGTTACATATTTATTTTTGATTTTTGTTGTTTGATTTTTTATTTTTGTATTTATTTTCAGTTAATATATGTTGCAATTACGTTAGTTCAGTGGAAAGATCCGATCCGTTCACAAGCTGGGGTCGGTATCGCTGGAGTTCTCCTTCTTTCCATCACCATTGCAGCTGGATTAGGATTTTGTGCTTTATTAGGTTTGTTTTGTTTTATCCGTTTCTTTGCAATTTGTTTGTTTGTTTACGTAATGAGTAAATAAATATTTATGAACGATCACACCACGTTAACCCAGCCCCCTGATAAGCTCGTAAGAAATACTGCTAAGGGTGCCAGATAACAGAAATAAATTTAAGGTGTATTTTTTAATGGTTTATGTATATTATGTTACCTATTGATAAAAAAAAAAACTCTTCATTAAGTAATTTTGTCTCCTTTAGGTTTCCTATAGACTTTAAATATATCGTTTTTGCTAATAAAATATATTGTATCCTTAATTAAAATGTTTTCTATATAAGACTTTTTCAGTTTGTTTTTTTTTTTAATATTTTCAGGTATCCCATTTAATGCATCTAGTACGCAAATAGTACCGTTTCTAGCGCTTGGGCTAGGGGTTCAAGACATGTTCCTATTAACGCATACGTATGTTGAGCAGTCAGGGGATGTTCCGAGAGAGGAAAGAACAGGCTTGGTGCTGAAGAAAAGTGGATTAAGTGTTCTTTTGGCGTCATTGTGTAATGTTATGGCCTTTCTGGCAGCTGCACTTTTGCCTATTCCAGCCTTTCGTGTTTTCTGTCTACAGGTTGGTTTATACCTTTTTATGATTAATTTGATTTTTATTTATTGGGTGGTATGATATAAGTAAATAATATATTTTGTTTGTTGTAGGCTGCCATCTTGTTATTATTTAGCCTCGGCTCGATGCTTCTGGTGTTTCCGGCTATGATATCTTTGGATCTCCGGCGCAGATCAGCCGCGAGGGCAGATCTTTTATGCTGCTTAATGCCTGAAAGTCCACTTCCAAGGAAAAGGTTTCCAGAGAGATCAAGAAGCAGAGCGGGGAAAAATGATAAGGTAATAAATATAAATTAACATTTCTTAGTTAAGATATTAGTTAATATTATGAATCTTAGAAGAAACTTTTTAAATAGAAACGCAATTATTATCATTTTCATTGTCATCATCACTACCACCACTATCACCACCATCATCATCATAATCATCATCATCATAGTCATCATTATCATTATCAACATCATCATCAGCACGTTGTCGTCTACTATTAAACATGGACATATTCTTAATGGAATCTTCATCTTTAAAACAATCAAGCGCTGACGTTCATTTGAGAGTAAAGAGTCTATAATTGCCACGCTCAACAATCGAGTTAGAAATACCAGAACTTGTCAGACCATACTGGTGATACTGCTGCCGCTAATCCCTACATCTATTTAGCTTAAACTAATACCAATATTTTGTTTTTCCAGAATAGAGTGGATACAACGCGACAGCCTCTCGACCCTGACGTGTCCACCGCTGAGCCGAAGACTTGCTGCCTCAGTGTTTCCATCACCAAATGGGCGAACGATCACTATGCACCATTTATTATGCGGCCGTCAGTAAAAGTAAGGATACATTTTTAGTAGATTATTATGGTTTTTAATATTAATTATAAGACAGTAATTCCGTAAGCATTTATGCTTATTGAATTAATTTCGAATTTTTGCTAACTTCAGCCTTATGTAATACTGCCACCATCTTCTCGACCCCATTAAATGCGATGCTTGAGTTGTTTTTGCTTTTTTCTAGTATGTCCGTTTGGTACTAGTGGGTCTTACACTGTCAAACCTGTGTTTTTCATTTGGTGTTCTGTTTGGCGTAAAAATGTTTTATGTATTATAAATATTGTATCATAATTTAATAGATGAAATGTTATTTTACAGGTAATGTCGATGTTGACACTCATTGCGGTGATCTTAGCGAGTTTATGGGGCGCGACCAAAGTCAAAGATGGGCTAGACCTAACAGACATAGTGCCGGAGAACACAGACGAACACGAATTTCTGTCCCGCCAAGAAAAGTACTTCGGCTTCTACAACATGTACGCGGTGACACAGGGAGACTTCGAATATCCGACCAATCAGAAACTGCTATATGAATACCACGATCAGTTTGTTAGAATACCGAATATAATTAAAAACGATAATGGTGGATTGACCAAATTTTGGTTGAGTCTCTTTCGCGATTGGCTACTCGATTTACAAACTGCATTCGACAAAGAGGTTGCTAGTGGATGTATAACTCAAGAATATTGGTGCAAAAATGCGAGTGATGAAGGTATATTGGCGTATAAACTCATGGTCCAAACTGGACATGTGGACAATCCTATCGACAAGTCCCTGATAACAGCCGGTCATAGACTAGTCGATTCTGATGGAATTATAAACCCTAAAGCTTTTTACAATTATCTATCTGCATGGGCAACTAATGACGCGTTAGCTTACGGAGCGTCTCAGGGAAATTTGAAGCCACAACCTCAAAGATGGATACATTCACCCGAAGACGTGCATCTGGAGATAAAAAAATCGTCACCGTTAATTTATACGCAGCTACCTTTCTATTTGTCCGGTTTAAGCGATACGGATAGCATAAAAAGTCTAATAATGTCAGTTCGAGAGTTATGTCTTAAGTATGAAGCTAAAGGCCTGCCCAATTTCCCGTCTGGAATACCGTTCCTGTTTTGGGAACAGTATCTGTACTTGAGGACGTCTCTGTTGATGGCGCTGGCGTGTGCTCTGGCTGCTATATTTATTGTGAGTATAAATTACTTAAGATATTTTTTTATTTATTTTATTGCAGTCTTGTACTATTTCCCACTTTAATCTTTTATAAGAGAGGGAAACTGGAATCACTTCTTGCTCGCCCTAGGCCCTATCTTCTTCTGATTAAAATTCGTTGTGGGTCCCAAAGCATTTTTAATAAAGGCCGCTGTCGATCCTGGCGGCGGCAGAAATGAGTGGTGGGCCTAGCCTATAAAAGACAAGTTTTTTTATGAACAGGTAAAACCACGCTTAATTACTTTTATATGTTTACTGAAAGTAAACAATATACAATGTATTGTAATTTAGTATTTAGATTATTTATATATTGTTTTTATAACTATTGTTTATTATATGAAAGTTTGTGCTAAATATTATACAAATAAACTATAACTGACCCAAAAAGACTAAAATGTTTTGGTTCCGTTTGTGCGTTAGGCAATAACAGTAGGTACAACAAAATATTATGAAATGTATACAATGATAGCCTGGTTTATCATGACTTTATTAATATCAACTGTAGAATATTTTCTTCTCATAATAAGCGCCAAAAGAAGTTCTTTGAGAGGAATCTGGAAGGCCTGTCATTAAATAATAAATAAATAATAATTCGCAATTGTATTCGATGTAAGGCCTGATTTTGGTAAATTATGTTATGCAATGCGAACATTTTATTTCTAGTAATTTTTCATACTTTTCTAGAAAAGTATCTAATTGTGAATATCGGCGATGGTTTTGGTTTGGTTTTCTCTTAATATAATTTTTTCCTTAGGCGGTGATGGTGGTGCTTTTGAACGCATGGGCGGCACTGCTAGTGACGTTGGCTCTGGCGACGCTAGTGCTGCAGCTGTTGGGTGCGATGGCGCTGCTGGGCGTCAAGCTCTCGGCCATGCCCGCTGTGCTGCTGGTATTAGCAGTGGGCCGAGGCGTCCATTTCACGCTACATCTTTGCTTGGTAAATATTGTTTTTCTTCGAGAACAATAGTTTGTTACACAAGCCACTTTATGTGCCCTCCTTTGACTAAAATTAACTATTATCTACACGCCTTCAAACTGTTCACCTTTACAAGCATTTCGAGTTCATATGATGTATCGATATTTACATTGATGTTTTTACGTTATCGACACAACATAGCCTATTTTTTCGATACGAATGACATCGATATTAGCTAAAAATAAAGGTTGTCAGCCATATTATGTAAGGCGTATTTTTTTTAGTTTAACACTTCCAGGCTTGATTTTTATTGTATGTATAAATTATCGATAAATCGGTCAAAAAATTTGTAATATCGATATTTCGTAATTATATGTGTCGATATTATGATTAACTTGAACGTTTAGTGATGTGTTTGTGTGGTTGCAGGCATTCGTAACGGCAGTGGGGTGCGGGCGGCGGCGCGCGTGCGTGGCGCTGCGTGCGGTGGCGGCGCCAGTGTTGCAGGGTGCGGTGGCGGGCGCCATCGCCGCCGCCATGTTGGCCGCCAGCGACTTCGGCTTCGTAGCGAGACTCTTCCGCGAACTGTTGCTAGCGCTAGTGGTGTTGGGGCTCGTCGACGGTCTACTGTTCTTCCCCATTCTACTCTCCATACTGGGACCCGCTGCCGAGGTTCGTTTACCTATCATTTATCCATCCTACCACTTTTTTAAATCAAGTTGAATAAAATTTATTGTACACCCATAAAAAAGCAATGAAGAAAGCATGTGGCGTTTTCCAGACAACCTTTCGATAAAGTGTTTCTAAAAATGGTACAGAAGCGAATATGATGAATATAATAATGTACGCTCATATCCTTTTTACATTTTGTTCCTATGTTGTATTTCGAAAAGTTATAATATGATGTGCTTTTCAGGTCCGACCATTGGAGCATCCCGATCGACTCTCGACGCCTTCCCCCAAATGCTCGCCGAAACACCAACGCAAATCTAGCTCCAGCTCCGGTGGGAACGACAAGTCCAGTAGAACAAGTAAATCAGCCCCTCGACCCTGCGCCCCGTCCCTCACTACCATTACTGAAGAGCCATCCAGTTGGCACAGCTCCGCCCATTCGGTGCAGTCGTCGATGCAGTCCATCGTGGTTCAACCGGAAGTGGTGGTGGAAACTACTACTTATAATGGTAGCGATTCTACATCCGGAAGATCAACGCCTACTTCGAAGACCACTCATAATGGCCCGATAACTACTACTAAGGTATGTCCTTTTGTAAAAATAAGTTTCACAAAGGAGTTAGTTTTTTCTTGTATGGGAGATGGACCCGCCAAAAAAAATTTCATGTATAGTAATGATATATGTGTTTATTTATTCTCTATGATCTCTAATTAACACTGATAATGCAAATCATATTTTATCTTTAGGGAATACTGAAAAAAAA
>DWQD01000112.1:0-10345 GCA_018252415.1 Jalmenus evagoras | reverse complement strand
GAAATTATCAATTCTAAATCATTTTTGTGCACTCTAATGTTTAGTATAGGAAAATCATCTGTATTTTTCCCGAGATATACGGATATTTCTTTATTTTTCAGTATACCATACATATAGTGGACCTACTATGAAACATCTCCTTTGGCTATCTTTTGTTAAGTATAATAATAAAATACTTTATTACTTTACTATATAGTATTGTTATTATCATATTTGTTTAAGCTGTATAGATTAATAAACAGATCGGTCACTATAATAGACATAATTTTGTATCTATCCACTATGATTTTAATAAAAAATCTATGGCAGACGACAATGGATGATGATCAAATTCTTTTTATTACTAGTTTAAAGATGAAAGCAAAAAATACTTTCATAAGTCGCTCAGTCAAATCGCTTTTTCAAATAGCTTTATCAAATCGCTCTTTCCAACCGCTTTTTCAAACCGCTTTTTCAAATCGCTCTTTCAAATCGCTCTCTCATGTAACGTATTCTCGGTCGCTTGTACTTGAGGTTAAGAACAAAGTATCGCTGCAGTTGTCTGCATAATTCACTTTATTGCTACTCGCTTGCTGCAACATATTCCGTCATAACCCTATTTTTGCTAAAATATATTTTGAAGTTTTTTGAAAAGATTTTTAGTGCGTCTCGTGAGGTTCAATGTAAAATGATGTTTAAAATGTAGGTGAGGTTAAAGTAATGTCTTATGTATATTAGAACCGGAAATCGGAATTAAGATTCAGTGGAAGGCTAGGCACTGGAAATGAAACTTTCTGCCGTTTGCCGTTTCTTTTACGTAATCTTTTTCTTTTTGTTTGATTTTTAACATCATAATATTATAGATTTCAAGTGCAAAGATTTTGTTATCTTAATCCAAAACTAAAACTTGTCATTTCGAGGTTTTTTTTTTCATTATACAGCCAACGCCGCTTATTAACCTAAATTCAATTTATTTATTTTTTTACATTTGAAAAAAATCGAAAAAATATATAAGTATTTTTCTTTTCCAACTTAAAAAAATCACTCGCCGTCAAAACTTAAGCAACCGTATCTCGCGTGTAGCTGAAGATGTACTGATTTCCCCGCGGAAATAAAAACGATGGGTATTCCTCCCTGGGAATATCAGCTCTTGTGAAACTTGATATTTTGACTTGATATATGCTAGCAAAAGTATTTTTGTTAGACCTCAATTTTTTAAATGATTCATACAGATTAAAAAACTTATTATTGGGTTTTTTTTACACGAATCTCATAAGAATTTACTCTTTCTTAAAGGGCCGACAACATACCTACAAGCCATCTAGTGTAGCAGATAATATGAGCGTCAGAAATCACTTACTATCAGGTGAGCCGTCTGATCTTGTACACTCTCTTATGTATAATAATAAATAAATATTTTATGAACAATCACACCATGCTAACCCAGTCCCGTGCTAAGCTTGTAAGAACTTGTGTTACGGGTACATTACGGGTATAAAAAACTATATCAATTACGCTGAGGTGGATAGTCTCGAAGTGTTTACATGCCCTGGTACTTTATTTGACTAAGTTTGACTATGTACTTAAACACGTCTAAACGTTTGTGTTTGCCTATAAACTTGGATTTACCTATGTATTTAATCTTGCCTATATTTTATGTACTTAAGTTTGCCTATATACTTGAATTACTTACATACTTAGAATCAATTTTGGTTAAAGTTTCATCAATCTATATAATAATATGAGCATGAACTTATTTTCATAAATTTCATGGAGTATTTTTATTTTTAAAGAGAGTGATATCTTTACATATCATTATTTGGAAATAAATCATAAATGACCATAAACAAGCAGTTATATTCAATTTGAAACCCCAATTCAAATGCTTAACGTAGATGAAGTATAAAGACAAGCTTTAATGGTGTAATTCATTTTTTACGACCCCATAACCCTTATCGCGGAGTGTTATTTTATTATTCTTATCGCTAAAACTCTTACAAATACTATGAAGTATCGTTTATGTTTCCGAGGCGATAGCGATAAAGCACTTGAAATTAAATTATCTATTATTATAATTCTATGGGCGCGTAACAAAGGCTGTTTTGCTAATAAATAATATTACTTTCTCGCCTTTTCCACATTTTTTTATGTTCAACGTTTATTTGTTTATGGCATGGAAGACTTACAGCTAAAATATTTTACGCTACTATTTTTTATACTAAGGTATTATATTTTATATCTTATATATGTACTTACCTGAAATGCTGTGCTGTAATTATCACTTGCCAGTAGTTTAAGTGTAAAAAGATAAATAATTAAAATTGTAGTCTTATATAGAACTCTTTTAGCTTTAGATAGTGCTATAGGACCTTAAGTCGGGCTCCCGGAGATCAAATCAAAGGGTCACTGTCGATTCTGGTGACACAGGAGTAGCAGTGGCGTGAACAAGAAGTAGGCCAAGCCCGTATAAAATACGTGTAAAAGAAGATTGTAATACAATATGTCCGTAATGTAATACTTAAAATAAATTATATTGTGCGCTTGCCAAAAAATAAACCGCAAGTAACGACGTGAGTGTAAATCACACGTTTTGGACAGGGGCTTTTATAGAATAAGCCTCAGTAGAGGATCGGCGTTTATCACCGTGACGTATATTTTACAAAGCTGTACTATATAATATGCAAAGATTAGAAAGAACTAAATGGTTAAAGGATTAATTTGTAACAAAGAGCTTAAATAATACATTAAATAAAAAAGAAACTAGCCTGCCTGATATTATTATTAATGTCCTGTCTTCTTTCCTTTAATTTCGGATGTATTAACTCTAATAACACTGTAAAACGATACTGTTATATACATCTACTGCACAGGGGCGGGTACAAAGTTGCCGCGTTAAAAAGTAATTTGAAATAAATGTAAATTTTTAATAATTCCCCTTTTCAATTTAATTTCGCGGACAAGTTTCAAAGCTAGAAACATTCGCAGCGTAAGAACGTCTCAATGCAGTGGGGCATGAGTTTTAAAACCTTATGATACGCCATGCGAAAATATCTCTTAATTACCATTCCTTAAGGGCCCTAGTCGCAAATGTTTTGCTGCCTCTCTCCTGAGCCGTAAGCACAGCACTCGGGTTTAACGTATGGTATAAAATTAAGTAAAGAAATAAATTATGTGTCCTATTTAAAATTCATGTATAAAATCTATATATTCTAAACAAAACTGTATGCAATAACATACAATCCTAAGCATTCAGGGGTAATTTTTGTTAAGTGGCCGGTTCAGGTTGAACGCGAGTAGCTAGAGATCGGTGATTTAGCATTTTTCGAGAAAGGCCTATGTCCAAGGGTGGATATCAATCCAGATATAGGCTGATGACGATGACGATAATGGTGAAAGCCACAGGGATTTTAACCCACCTATTAGTGTATTCTTATGAGTGAAAAATTGATTCAAAGAGTTTTAAAGCAATGTAACAAAGTGAACTTTCAGAATCGTTCTGATCTCGTTTAAAGTTCAGTGGGCCAAAACTCAGTATTATGTTAATCTTAATTTAAAACATAAAGTATATGTAGCCTAAATCTTTTTTTAAATTATATTTTCTTCTGCATACAGTATTAAAAAAAACAGTATCGAAATCCTATAACTTGTGCCTCGCTCTACAAAAAAGAGGTTTCCTTGAGAGGTCCCCGTGGAAATTTTAAGTCTGCATTTATGTCAGTTTATTTTTCAAGTGTTAGGTAATTTTAGTGTAGTTAGTTTTTATATGTTCTATTAACGTTCAAACTTGATTGTAAATATTTTAGTAAATATTTAATAAGTTTTATAAAACTGGTTTGAATAAAATTATTTTTTTTTTCATACCCCTGCTTAATTTCAAAGCAATAAACTGTCGCAGTAGTGACAAGAGAACTTGTGACGTTTATAATTATCGTATTAATTTGCAATTTTAAAGAGGTTTTGAATCTTAAGTTTTGAGCTTTACTACTCGACTTAATACCTTACCTAGAGCTGAAAAGACTCAAAACCAACATACCTATTTAGCTGTAGATACTTAAAATATTTACTTAGCTAATATGTAAGCAGTAAAGAGATGCACGCTGAAGATAGCGATGTGACAACCTAAAGCGTAGGGAAAAAAAACATCGTGCATATTAAAATCAATAAATTTATTAAATACTATCGAGCCTCGTAGCAAACCACAAATATTTACACAAGCGTGATAATATGTATAATAGATAGCGCAAATTCACGAGATCCAACAAGACGTGTATTGTGGCGGAACAATAGGCTCTTAACGGGTGCGCTTAGCCTTTGTCGACGATGACACCGGCTGTGTGCGTGTCACACTTAAATAGCACCCACTGAAATGTGTGTCATGAACTCATGTGTAATTTGTAATCTATTAGTGCATACCCAAATAAATGCCTAAGGCCTATACCTAACAATAGAGCTAAATATGTTGATGTAGATTATGATGATTCAAATAATACGTAATTCATAAGAAAATGATTTCGTTCTTTGGCTTGATTTGGCTTCCCTATAGTGCCTTAAGATCTTGTCATCGTTTGTAACGACTTATATCTCAAATTTTAATAATAGGACAATTCTCCTAGAGATAATACAGGCTTCTTTTGAAATTTTCAACGTCTATAACAAAATAATTCCCAAAAACAAAGAAAATATTTCAACGTCAATATTATCGTAGTGGCACAGCGTCTTCTGAATACTTTTAAAATTTATTCCGACGTATAGCAAGGTGCATCGTATAGAATTATTCAGGATCTCCCTGAAATTCACCTCAATTGAGATGCGAAGGTCGATCCATCTTGAAATATCTAACACGTGAGACTTGAAAGCTGGGAATTTTCTAGTGACAAGAGTTTTACCTCCATCGTAACTTTTAAAGCGATTAAGGAATTTATTTTTGAATAGTGACAGATATAAGAGAAAGAGGTAAGCTTTCTTTTTGACACAGTAGAAACAGAAATTTTTTTTGGATCCGTATTTTTGAACATTGATAATTTTTCAAAAGTCGACAAAGTAGGATACAATTAATTTAGGATGTTCGGATGAGATAAGAGTATCCGGAAAATTATTTTGAACTTGTTGACGAAGTCACGTGAAAAGTTAAAAAATGTTCACCATTCTTCACTATATAATTAGAACACAAAAAAATTCTTCAGTTATTGCGCTTTTCAATCGAGAATTAAGATTTTTTTTTTTATATAAGTAGAAAAAACTTATCTGGTCATTGTATAAGGTATTATTACATTAGACATACACGATAGGAATCGAAAGTATTAGCAACAAAAATTTTGATACTCACTCAGGCAAACACGCGGGCAAAAACTATTTTACATTAATAACGGATTTTAATTTTACATAAATTAATCCACCCCTTTTTAATTTAAAGCACATACTTGAAATGTATCGTAAAACACACTCGTAGGGTACAAGATTATTTCTCTAATTGCTCCTGTGTAATAAATTATATTAACCCGCAACGCTGTATTACTATAAAGTTTTAACAGGCGTCACAAAATAAATTTTCACGCTCGCTATAATTACAAATATTGCTTACAAATTAATAAACAACCACTTTTAATGCCAGAGAGTGCTTTTTTTGTTGAAAAAGAAACGTTCATGGTCTTGGAGGTTATTATTTTGTTGTAAGAATTAACTGGAAAGAATAATGGGATAACGACCTCCGTGTAGTAACTGGTTCAAGTTGGATGCGAGAAGCGGGGGATCGGCCGTACTAGCGTTCATTGAAAGAGTCCTATGTTCAGGAATAGGCGGATGCAGGCTGTTGATGATAAAATAAACTTAAAAAACAAATAATATTGTTTGAGTTGTCTTGTTCTTTTAGAAAAAATTGAGGCGATATGTTAGTTACGTTTCGTTTATGTTGAGTAGCAACGGTAATATGTTGTAAATACCATGATATAAAAAAAAATACTGTGATTTCCAACCCATCTGCTTAGCGTGGCAATCACGAGCAAATTAATAATAATTATTTTTTGTCCTTTTAAACGTTTTTTTTTTACTAAAATATATTGTTTGTAATATACATAAGCATCAAACTTGTGATGTGGAGTCGATTAGTTTAGCGTTTGCTATCCATATAATAGCTGGCAATGACGTGCTGATAGTAATGATGGACCTTTTAACTAAATTTGATCTAATCTTGGATAGATAATTCCTCAATGTCATAATATCATATAAAACTCCCGCTTCTAATATCTCCTTAGATTTATGATCCCCTAGTACTACCACGCATTTAACTCGATTATTTAACGCTTCTCTCATCCGCAATCCCTTTTCCACATTTATATTCGTTTTTGTGATCCCAGTATAATCCCCTTTTTAATTCGATCAATTTTGACGAATTTAATTAGAAATTGGACCAAATCAAAAAGTTTTTTCCAGACTAGGCGATTAAAGGGGTAATTAATGATGCATTTACATAAAAATACTAGACCATAACTGAAAAAAATCGAAATTCAGATGATTAGATGCAAGCTTTGGATTTTCTCTAAAAGTATATTTTATTTTACACAAAACATGTTTTTTTCAAATCGATGGGTTTATTATAACTCAACTGGAAGCTATAAGACTAATAAATATTGAATAATCTAGTTACAGAAATACAAATGACACTTATCATAAAATATTGTTCCAGAACTTAGGTCAGTAAAAGTATAAGAGATGTTACGTTACCATTTTAAATTTTCCATCTAAATTTATTATAGTCGACAACATAATAAATTTAAATCTTTACACATATCAATTAAAAATTACTCAAGAGTATTTGAGGAATAAAGTGTATAATTCGTAGATATAACATAAGGATAACGAAACAGCTTAACGCGTTGTAATAAATGAACAAATGTAAAAGACTTAAGAATGTATCAATCAACGTCTCAAATGAAATGACGACGTCACTAGCATTAGATTTATTATTGTCTCTGGTTATGGAGTGTGAGTTTTGTGTTGATTTATTAACGAGGGTGAATTCGAAGTTTCACGCATAATTCAGTATGCAGAGATCGACAAAATTAGGGATGTGCGTTAAAGTTTTATCTGTGTCGATAGTATGCATAGATAATGTTAATCAATTCTTAATTTAGTCTGTTTGTTTTATTACTGAAGCAAAAAGAATTTATTATAGAAGTAGTTTGGAAGGTTAAAGAAGATCGAAACTTTAAAAACTTTATTGATAATATTGTGTTCATTATCATCATAACCATTTTTATCAAATACCAAAGACCTGAAATGATTGATTCCGACCTCTTAGTTAAATTAAAGGTTTTAGTTGTGTAGGTGTAGGGCAGTTACCTGCTAATTTCATCCTCAATTGAAATAATTAGAAAATTGTATAATGTTGATCATTGCCTAAAAATTTTTTAATTGTCTTTATTATTTAACTAGCGTCCGACCAAGCTTTGCCCACCACCGCCCACAGTTTTATGTTTTCTAAAGCAAGTTTTAATACACTAAATTCTTCCAGAAAAAACGCAGACCATAATAGAAAAAACCGCATACAAATCGGTTCAGTAATTCTCGAGATTAGCCCGAACATATAAACAGAGGATTTCCCAACTTTACTTTATACTATGTATAAATAGATAGATATAGATAACCAACTGTGATAGTTATAAATGTTGACAAGGTTTCATTGCCTATATTTTCGAACTGTTTGTTAAGCAAATTTTTTGGACTATCTTATTTTCGATTGCAACTCCTCCCCTTCCTACGACTATTTCAGTATTGATACGGCGTTTCTCCCTAAAATTTATTGTTATTTACTGGTAGAACACGATCTCGAGATGTTTGAGTGCGCTCATCTAACATCTCAGTTACGTGTATCATGTATCGAGCATTCGTGATGCCTGAAGATTTGTTTTGTTGGATTTTACTTGGAGCTTATTTAAATGACGCACTGCGGTAAAGTATTACCCCATTTGATATATCTTGGGGTGGTTAATGTTTTGTGTTTATTTCGGGCATGTTTTCTTTTTTCGCGTTATTATTTTTCTTTTCTTTATCTAGTATGTTATATGTTTTATCTTCGGTTATGGAAGTTACTGTTACTAAGTCCTTTTTTTTTTTACTGTTATTGTACTGGGTGTAAATGACGATAAAAGTTTTACCAGTATGATCTTCTTGGCACTGTGATTGTCAAGAAAGTTAGCGTGGAAATTATGAGCTAATTTCTCTCAAATGAAGGTAAACTTTTGTGTTTTGACATTCATTGAGAATTTACCATATCCTGTTTCTTAGGATATCTCGTATGGTTATGACGTCATCAGTCAGTACAGCAGACTCTTAACGTTCAAGTCTATATTACTGTGGCTTTGAGAAAGACTCCTTACAATAATTCCTAATCGTGATGATATGAAATATAATACAAAGTTAGTTATCAACTTTCAGCTTTCTTTTGTGAATTTTAAACAAAACCATCTTTGTCGAATTAATAGTTTTAGATTGTCATAGGCACAATAAAATCACTAACTAATGTAATATTAAAAAATATTTTTCATTAAAGCAGTCCATAGCTGTGCCAATATTAACACTGGCAGAACACGAAATGTCGAAATGAAACGAGTTTTGGATGTTTTTAAAGCAAAGAGCGCGAACGTGCTGAAGTGGGCGTCGGGTGTTCTCTATTGTATATTTTGTCATAACCTGCGTTCGTATGTGGACTTTGAAACTAAATGCAGCTTAAAAGCTGGAAAGCTGTTTTATCATTTTGGCTTTTGAAGTTATTATCATCATCGGCACATTATTGCACATCATTGAACATGCCTTCCTTAAAACACAAGATCTGATTTTCATTTGAGAGAATTTGCTTATTACCACTCGGAGCAGATGGGTTGGTATTAGCAGTGCTAAGTAGATCACACTGGTGACGCCGCGGCCCTTCACCAATCTTCTACTCAGCAAATTTTAGATCCTAAAACCGCCACTAAGGGACAGAAGTCATTAAGCCTAATTTTGAATGTATGTACCTAACGATAGTCTTTGTCATGTCATATTTGAATAATAGTTATTATTTAGAGATATCACGTGTTCTATCGTTACACAAAATAAAGCGACAAACTACACCTAAAGTTATCATAACTCTTTTCTGCAAGAAAAGAGTTATTCACATGGACCAGTGAATGTAGCTGTAGACAACTGCAACGAATGATATTAATAAATTAAATTGTTTTAGTTTAGTGTTCCGTGTCAATAATTTGAAAAGAAAAACTCTTACAAACATGTCATGTCCATCTGTCCGTATGTCACAGCCATTCACTTGGAGACTAGCGATGAACCACCAGACAGTCGTGCAGAAAAATTGCGGAAAAAATATCTTCAGGTATCCACGGATTTCCATGTGTAAAACTGATGAACTTCCTGGTGATGAAAATGTTCATAGGTGGTGGAGTTTTCTAGTCATCACGTGACCCACATGATGGATCAAAATCAAAAAATCGTGATTGAGTAACAAAACTATACAGAATCCTTCGAGGGTTCTGAACCCCTCTTGTACTTGTACCCATGTACTTACAATGGGTTAAAGACCAATAGGATTCCTCTAAGTAGCAGTAGCATCCTTTGAGGGTAGTAGCATTAAAATATTTTTTCATAATTCATTAAAATTATTTTAATTTAGACCCACACAAATTAAATTACTTGCACCACTATTATCAATTAAAACATCAGACTGAGTTAAGTTAAAGTTATCTTAGCTTCATTGAAAATTCTTTGAGGAATTAAGCTCGTAACTGAATTAATAATAAATTATTGAAGTTCCTACATTAATATTGTATTTTTAGATATGGATGCTTCATTTTGAGCAAATAGAGTATTATGAGTTGTAGTATCTTTTCATAAAGCATACTATCGTACGAAGGACTTCATGAAAAAACAGCCACTTTGAAGTCTTATAAATGGAACATGAAAATACATTGAGCAGCACTAGATTACTGTAATTCATTTTATTTAAGATATGTTTCAGTACGAGACAAATCTGAATATAAATTAAGCTTGAATATTAAAGTAAAAATTAATAGAAAAATAGCAGCGTAAGTTTCCTAACTCCTCACAGCCCGAATAAAGCTCCGTAAGATGAAAGACAGATTGAAATTCGAAAATCAAAGTCTAATCATAATATATTGTAAAGGTTATTTAAAGGTTAGGTAGGTAGGTCTTATAAAGGTTATATTGTGGATACACATTTATGTTATATAAGTTATACCTACATAAAGTAGAAATAAAAAAATGTCAAGAACAAAATACTGAGGTGTATTTCAACTTTATTGCTAACTAGCTGACCCGGCGTACTTCATACCGCTTATAAGTTACTCGGGATAAATCT